>VOPJ01002299.1:0-18629 GCA_014673585.1 Semibalanus balanoides
CCCCCAGTTAACATGTTAGAGGAGGCCCTGGTTGTGACTGTGCATTTGCAATCGGCACCCCTGCATGCCTCGCGGGGGGGGGGGCTCCTGAGAGTGCAGGTGTCGCCCCTCGAGTCGTGAGCGCCGGCGACACCCCTTGATCGGAAATGAGGCCCCTTTTGGATGACAATCCCATCAGCCGTGTCCTCCCTCTCCCGAATTGTGTTTTCTGGTTGAGCGCTTGGACCGATCCCTTTGATTATTCACCACTGTACCTTAGGGTGTCCCAAAAAAACAACTTTTTGTCCGTGCAAGCTGTCCACCCAAAACGGGGTGCTCCTTTACGCAAAGAATATGCTGACCAAGTTTTGTCCCCCTCCTTTGAACTTTGGTCCCCCCGGGCCTTTAAAAGTCAGTGACCCTTATACACTCATCTTCGGATAATCACTAATTTTAGAGTCTTCAGATAGTGCAGGACAAGAACATGCTGTGGCAGCTCCCCATTCTCTGGTTTGCAAGAATAAACTTTGTGAGGTATTTATCGTAATTTTGATCTTAAATCGTCTATAAAACGTTATTCTCAGTAACATACTCAGCGAAATTATTCTGACGTATGTACCTAGTCATACAGATGGGCCGAAATTCATCCCAACTTTAAGCACATGACAGAAGCCCTCGAATGTCAAGCACCTCTAACAGTACACACTTCCGTTCATAGCACCTTCAACAGTATAAGAATTAGTGGTGTCAATCGGTAACCACAACTTTGGTTACCGAAAAAAATGTGTGACCGATTCGGTAATCGGTCAGTCAGGCTGATACATTTTTGGACACTTTTCGGTCAGCTTAATCTTGTTTAAATAGGTTTACTGTTAAAAAATCGGTCAAATCTTGAACATTTTTGACCTCAACCAAAATCGGTCAATATTTGGACAACCAAAATGCTTCCTGTTTGGTATTGGATTGGTTATGGTCAGGAAATTTTGGGAAAATGACATCACTAATAAGAATACAGTTATCCAGGGAAACAAATATAAATTTTGCGCAGCTCCGCGGAGCAATTATGTAATTCAAATTACATTGTATATATGGGTTAAAATACAATGATAAATTTGCACCGTTTCGCAGCGCATTACTATATCTAGTTTTTAATATATTGATACTTTCTTAATGCTTTCTTATATCATTGTGCAAAATAGTTAGCTTTATCACTTTTTACCAAAGTCTTACCCCGCGCCCCACGGGAGTGTTTGATTGAACACCCCCGTGCGGTTTTATCGATTACGAAAAAAACGGCGTCGTGTAGCGATGCCAAATTTAGTATAACTTATCATTGATCCTTTCAGCACATTTTGTTAAAGCTTTAGTTTCGTGTCAAATCAGGTCAGGCCACAAGGTCAGGTCAAGTGACCCCACCTCCAAAAATGTTTGCGGTCGTGCCATGACCACAATTTCTGAGGAATCGATATCAAACTTCTAGGATGCGTGAAGCCATCTATACCTAAAAAACGTTGATCTCGGAACTCGGATATCAATGACCTGACTGAGCCTCCGAGGTCGGGTCAATTTCGTGACCTCTTCATTATAAGTCAATGGATAAATATTCCAATGCTTCCTTTTTTAAGTCAAATTCTTTCTGAATAATGTTATAATAGGATATCATTGATGATCCAAGCGCAGTTTTTGTTCAGTGACCCATATATACTGGGTGATCCGAGACCATCCGAGGTCACCGACGCTTTTTTCGTCAATAACTCTCGACATAATGATGATATAGAAGTGAATCTTTCACTAACGTGTATGTATCGTCGAGACACGTCTCCTTATACGCAGCCTGATCTACATGAGTCACCAGTTGACCTTGACTAGAGGTCATTTTTTAAGTTATCCATGTGACTTTGCCCATTAATGGTTTATTCCGTCGGCGATTATGCCAAATAAATAAATAAATAAAAGTTGACCTTACATGGTCATTATGAAAATGTGTCAACGCGCCTTGACGAGATAAACACGATGGCGTAAACAGTATTATGTTATCTTTATTTGATGCAAAGTTATTGGCAAAACATAATTTTAAAACATCATTTTTGACTTGTAAAAATCTGGCGGTTTTTGTTGAAAAATAAGGGTTTGCGGAGAACGCTGTCAATAATTCATTTTTACATAAATTAATTTGGTATTTATCAAATGACTGGTACTATTCGCAGGTATCAGAATGCGATCTCGGATTTGATTTGTTTAAAATTCAATATTTTGAGAAATTAAAGGCATTTTTAGCAAAATTTTCGAACCAAATCAAAATTATCATAAAGCTGGAATAAATATGATTGAGACTTTTCAGGTGGATTTGTGTACCAAGTTTGAAGTCGATATCGTCAAAAATGACTGACTAAGACCTTTTCAAAGTAAAAAATCGACCACTTCTTCAACATTACCATGCAAAAAATGTTTTTTTGTTTGTTTTGTACTTGTATTGTTATGGAAGAAGCAATGTTCTAAATGTAATGCAATTTTTCACGTTCTAGACGCAAAAACATAAACATTTGTTACAACGCTTAATGACCGTAATCTGCAGTTTGACCTCGTGACCTCAGATGACCTTGAACTAACCTTAGGTCATCGAGAGCTTAGAATGGTTCTTAGAAGTGTCAGACACACGAAATATACCGATTTACCAACAGCTTAATCGTTTAATATCGCACGACAATTTCATCCATCGAGACAGTATGACACCATCAAACATTTTGTCCTTGACGTGTTCTGTGACGTCATCGGTGACCCTTAGATTCACAATATTAGGTTTCCTTCGACACATTTTCCAGGGCTATCAAAATCCGTTTGAATTTTTAAGATCACTTCAGCAGTTCCAAAGATTCGAATTCCCAGGGGGAGGCGCTCGGGAGGGGGCCTTTTTGCTTTTTGAGGCGCCACTCCGTCCCCGGACGAAATCCTGGCTATGTGTCTGGTTCATGGGCGTCTCTGGGGTCTTGAGGGTCCTGGTCTAATCCAGCTCATCAAAAGTTTCGAAAGGGGAGTCTCGCAAAATGAAGCAGCCCAAATCCGTAGAGTTTGCCATATTCAGGGGCAGTTTTTTAAGGACACCATGAGTGGTTTACCCACCCCCTTTCCGAAGAGTTGGATGCGCCCCTGCTCAGCCCTATATCTCGTTGATTTCACGAATCCACGTCCCCCCAACTTCAAACCCGTGGCGGAGCCCTTGCAAGTATGCCTTGTGAGCTGCTGGCGCCGCGCCGCACAGTGTGGCCGAATGCCAGTTTAGCCTGAATTTATTCAAAAAACTGATTTCTGAATTGATGCCTACGATGCCACTTATTGGATGGGAAAAGAATTGCCAAAGGTTGTATCGTTAGACGTATCGATTCTGCCTATTTTTAACGTTTAGGGCTATAATAATTGTTCAAAGTGCAACACACACACTAAGTTCCTCAAAAACGCGCTGTGTAGCGGAAAAAAAAAGTTTTCTGTTTTTCAACCGCGCTAGGCGCTGTGATCCCGGATAAATAAATTTGGGAAAACGAAAAGGGCATCAAACAGATGCAAAAACTCATAAGGAATATATTCGAAGTTCGTATAATGCGTTTTTCTGTGAGTAAATTTGAATTATTATTTACATAAATAGACCTCTTCACATCTGACGTTCAGAGAAATACTTTACAAAGAATAGAACAAAACGAGGAATTCAAAAAGGAATCAAGCAAAATCAAAATACTTACGACTGAGTCAGTCGTACTTCTTCTGCATTAGGGCGACAATGAGCGTTGCCTGCCCCAACCTGCGCTCCCGCCGCTCATTCAGCTCTGAATTGTCGCGACGGCCTGGCTGGAGCGTGACCCGACCCAAGCTTGGGGCCGGCGCCGCAGGCTCGCGGCCGTGCAAACACGAAAGGTCAGATTACAATTTACAAACGAAAAGGCCTTGATTGTTACTTCAATGGATGCAGCTACCAATTAGTTGATTGGTCTTCTAATGTGTGTGGTTAAGACATTGGGTTGCAGTGAGGTTGAGCATGTGTGTCCCACGCTGGAAGAACTTTCAACGACCTGGCAGCTTGGCCGCCGGACGGCCCCGTCACCAACATAAAATCCCTGCGTCCTGGATATGCCTGAGCACGCTTGCACCTGCTGGATTTAGTGCTTCGATTAGCCCTCCTCTACCTGAGTTACCGGCTATCCAGGGCGGAACAAGAGCAAGGAAAACACCACCAGCATAGTGGCCAGAATGAGGTGAAAAGAGGCCGTTCAGAACGCGAATGGGGCTGGCGAGCACGAGCCGCGGGCGGAAAGCAGTGGAAACTCAACAACGGAAACACGCGCGGCGCCCGCTGCGCCTTACGCTTGGGCAGGCCGACTATTCGCAGGCCTGAATCAGAGTCAACCAGCAGCTGATCACCAGATCAACACGATTCTTGCAGGGCCTCGCTGCTACCACCAAAAGTTGGACATTTCTCGCTGCAGCCTGATTGTATCAAGCAGCAGTAGCGCCAGTAGCGTAGTGAGTCGTGTGGAGCTATCTAAAGATCCAGTGGTCGTCATGTAGTGTGTATGTTGTGTTCATGAGTGTGCACATAAAGGGATACCGAAATGTATGTTCTCCTTTTTATCAGCCCACTGAGGGATCAGGAACGCAGAATAAAATTGCCAAACTCTGCGTTGCTAAAAACAAAGTAAAAAGCTCTACCATTTAATTAACAGTCGTCAAACACAGCTCAATTAGATGATTTTATCTATCATACCATTCGATAATTACTGCAAAAAACCATAATGTCCTGCACAAACATAAGCGGATCCAGAGGGGGGGATGCAGCGGCTTTAGCACCTTCCCACATATCGGCCTGAAATCGGACGAAATTATGACAGAATTTTCAACTGAGAAGGAAATCTAATCACTTTGAATTAGGCATGTTTGCTTAAAACCATTCAATAACGTACACAGAAGCTAAAATCCATGAGTTTTCAAATTTGTTGACTTTTTTGAAAATTTAGCCCCCCCAAATACACTGTATCTGGATCCCGCCAGTACGCACGAATCGCAGTAAATTGTAGCATAAAGCTTAATTAGTAGGTAGTTTATCGCTTAAAAGTCATCTGTAATCATTTTCAGCGAAAACGACAGGCACTACGAATAAATTCAGGCTAAACTGGTGTTGGCCACACTGTGCGCCGGTCACGCTGGTCCGCCAGTGGCCGAGTTTCAGCTCGATTGGGGGGGGGGCTGGATCTGGGGGCTGGATTTTTTTAATCGTCCTCTTATGCTCACCAAAGCAGCGCATATACAAAAAACTATCATTTATTTCATTTTTCATAATAATATAAAAACGGTTTGCGATTTCCACACACCGCTAGATAATATGGCAGCGATTGAGCGCCAAATTCAGCGCAGTTCAGACATTTCCGTACTTGTGAACAACACTGTACAGGGAGTACCTTAAAACAACGTAAACAATCCGATACCAAAAAAACTTTGTTGGAGAAAACTCATCAATGGTTAGGGCGAAAAATCCTTTGGAACAATCCTCAATCCCTTTAAAACAATCCTTTCGTTTAAGCCTATTAATGAGTTTAATTCAGGCATAATAAGACATCTTTTTCTTCTTCTGACATTACAAATTTCGACAGAATGCTTGAGCAAAAAATATAATCATTTTCCATTGTTGCGCAACGCTGCATTTTTTACGTAGTGGTGGCGGACTCGTCAAGTTCATTGGCTGGAGGAAAACTGAACTTTGAACGATGATATTAGGCCACTGGGCGCGATTTTCAAAAAACGGACTTCATGGACCATGGTGCTTATCAAATCCGGTTGTTCTTTAACATATCAAATTTTACTTTGAAACGGACAGTGTCCCTTTAACATGTTAGTCGAGTCGCTGCGGGGAATTAGGCACCCGCTCCAAAAAAAAAACGGATTTGTCCCACTAAATTTCTATAGAGTCATATTTTCAACATATAAAAGATAAGCCATGGGACTCAAGGCACATCTACACAGACTCACTGCATTTGGCCTGGCCGGCCAATTACGGCTAGTTTTTGTGAGAGCACCATGGACAAAGGCCCTATTTCGTGTACTGACGTACCGGCCAAAGGGACCGGGACCAGTTGATGCTCCAAAGGCCTTGGTTGTTCAATATTCATCCATGAAGCCCCAGATCAGCCTTCCAAGGGTCCCGGTCGACCCTCTATTTTCAACGGTTGACCCTTGAGGGGTCAGCTAACCCTCCAAATTGGAAGGTCGCCCGGCGGCCAGTGACCGTGAGCATTATTGTGCTACAAAAACTGCAACCATATTGAAGGAACTATGATGTTTTAATTGTAAGTATGTTTTGTGCTGGCAATAGTCAGTTTCTCAGAATCACCAATACAACTTCGTCAGCAGGTGGGAAGTGCGGTGGTAAGTGCAGGGTTGGAGGAGGTATGTTACCGTCCCTCCCTCTGCCGAGGCCCCGCCGCCAATCAAATGACAAATCAAATGAACGGCCATACAATTCGCGTCGTCTTGACATGCCAACCAATGCAAAATAAAATGGCTCAAATATCTGACTTGACCGAATGTCGATACTCGATAACTTTTAACAAGGCAGTTAGCATCTTATCACATCCAGCTTGCCCATACGTCAGTTTCGTCATACTAAGTTGCATCGGTTTGTGCTTCTGTGACTGATCCATCGCATTATGATTTTCCCGGAACACAGCAGTGTAGGGTGCACAATGCAGGAAAGTTTTTCAAAGTAAAGCAGATCGTCTTCGGCTGATCTCATGCACTGCTATTCATCGGCACAATGGAGCCGGAATGAAGAGTGGTACCGAAAGGAAGCTGAGCCGCATTGTCACGGTGCTGCTCCAGATTTTACGCCGTCTAGTAGAAATCGCACTGGCCAAACCGTTACTGAAAGCAAAAACAATGGATAAATCCATACACGGCTGCATATTGAAAGTAACACCAGCATTCCTGGCTTGTGACAAACACAACATTTCATGCATATGGAAAGTGTGCCTTTCAGGTGAAATTGATCACGTAAAGATTTTGATCCCACATAAATATCATGAAATGCTATGGAAATGAGTGATTTCGGAGAACAGCTAAAATAAATCCCCAGCAAAACTGCATTCTTGGTGAGAGGGTCGTGATGTCACCCGGGTATACTACGTTATCTGGCACGACTGCTTTGGCAATGAAAAACACCGCTTTGTGTTGGTCAATTTGCGAAAATGTTTCGACAAAATCATGCTTTAGGCTGTCTAATAGTAGGCAGTTTTCTTTGTTGGCTAACGACCCTTGTGTTAACATAACTGGGGCATTGCATGACAGATCGACCAAGCCATAACACCATACATATCATATTTCTATTAAACTGCGTTTTGGTAGTTATCTGGGCCGTATATTCACGCTGTTAAATTTTCAGCCCTATCCGTCAAATGGTTTTCGAGTTATATTCTCAGGCACTATTCGATTTTGCTTATAGGTATACATACCTTTAATTTTCATCGGGCGATATCTCCCATATCAGTTATGGGAGTCATTCAAACCTATATATCATAATAATCTTAATAAACCACAGATTTATGCGACACAATATTTTTTGAAAATTCCAGAATTTTGAATTTAAAAAACGTTTTTTTATTTTTATATTGTGGCCACTAGACATTATTATGTTTTACCTTGCCAGTATTGACTTCAATAAGCCTTCGATAGTAAACATATTTGAGTTGGACCTTTTCTTTAAATATTTTATTTATATTTTTCATTTCGAAAAATAATGATCACCAGCACGTATTTGATATTAACTTTGCACGTAAAAGTGCTAAAGAGCATAACTGAACAGCATTATATTTGCCTCGTCGAGCTGCATCAAATGATACACAACATAACCTCCTTAAACTCAGGGTCACAAAAAACATTATTTTACTTAAAATCGTTTTTTTTTGGGGGGGGATTTTCAAAATAATGTTATATCACGTTAACAAAAAGTTTGTGATGATTGTTATGATATATAGGTTTATATGACTCATATGATTTAGATAAGAGATTTCGCACACTGAAAAATCGAGGTTTGCGCAACATCAAAAAGATGCCTAAGGCCATTAAAAAACCATTCAACAGACGGGGCAGAAAATTTAGCAGCGTGAATATACTGCCCAGGTAACCCTCAAAGCATATTTTTATCGAACTATGAGAAAAAGAGTGTTATGTTTCCGTCGATCTGACACTGGCTGCAACGGAAGACCTCAAGTCACGTGACCTTGAAGTCAAGGAGCGACCTGCAGGGGACGTTATCTATCATCAAATGCAGCTCGACGAGGCAAATATAATGCTGTTCAGTTGAGCTGTCTAACGCACTTACGTGCAAAGTTATTACCAATGACGTACTGATAATAATTATTTTTCAAAATTCAAAAATATAAATAAAATATTAAAATAAATAGTCTATCTCCAATATTTCTTACTATCGAAGGCTTATATATTTAAGTCAATTCTGACAAGGACAAGCATCATAATTTTAAGTGGCCACATTAAAAAAAACGTGATTTTAAATCAAATCGCGTTTACAAATTTAAGTTTGGTATTTTTATAAATATGTTATATCTTATTAATCCATGGTTTATGATGTTTCTCATGATATATAGGATTATATGACTCACATAAATTAGATGGGAGATATCACCCACTGAAAATTAAAGGTTTGAGCAAAATCTAATAATGCCTTAGGCCATAACTCCAAAACATTTGACGGACGAGGCTGAAAATGTCACAGCCGTAGATTGAAATTCAAGTCGCATATTTAAATCTACGGCTAAGATAACCCCTAAGATACAGTTTTATTGAAATCTATAAAACGATATAGGGATAATATCGCCCCTAAGATACAGTTTTATTGAAATCTATAATATGATATAGGGTGCTATTTCTATATATTTTGGTCGATCTGTCATGGAATGCCCCAACTGCAAAATAAATAGCGCGAGAAGCCGCGCTATAGGTATATAAACGGCGCCATATATATATATATATATATATATATATATATATATATATATATATATATATATATATATATATATATATATAAGCAGCGCATAGGTATATAACCGGCGCATAGATATTGGTATATAAGCGGCGCTATAAAACGACCAGCGAGAAGGCGAAACAACAGTGAAATGCCAAACACGCCGATAAATAGGTATATTAACTTAAGCTTCAGCAGTCTTTGACGAGTCTAACAAGTCTGACGAGTACAACAAGTCCCTGACGAGTCTAGCAAGTCTCTGACGAGTCTAGCAAGTCTCTGACGAGTCTAGCAAGTCTCTGACGAGTCTAACAAGTCTCTGACGTGTCTAACAAGTCTCTGACGTGTCTCTGACGGTTGCCTGACGAGTCCCTGCCGAGTTTCTACCGAACCATTCCATCATTTACGAACTCTATTCTATCACTTACGACTAATAGCCTACAGCGGGCTGCCGGTCGGACTTCACCAGTGGCGGATCTTCAGCAGCCGAGCGCGGTCATTGTCCGTGGACCGTGGTGGTCGTCTCTCTCCGCCGTGTGGCGGCCTTGACACCACTTTCCCCGGCCATCCGGCTCTGTCGGCCGACACTCTTCAGGGGGAGAGCGCCAGCGTGACGGACGGGCCGACAGCACGTGACGCACCGGCCCGTGACTCGTGGAGCGCGACACGCGGCGAAAGTGTACACGCGTCGCTCCAGGGCGCATCGCGGACTGGGAAATACAGACGACCTTGTTTGGTTGATGCCGCAGGAAAGTGTGTCTGAAAGGGATCCTGGCTGCTGGTGCGGCAGCATGGGCTCTAGGGATCTCCAGGGAGGCATAGTGCAATCTCCTTTTAGTTATCCGATTCTTACAAAGCGACAGGCAGAGGCGCAGCCAGCATTTTTCGAGACAGGCATCCAGTTAGGGGGGGCGGTCACATAGGGGGGGGGGCAGTTTCCATAGATATCCGACGATTTGCGATACCTCAATAATCAAATTTCCAAAGTTCATATTTCAGGCCTGAGAGAGCCCATTTAAGGCGTGAGAGGATTCGTTCCAGGCCTGAGAGGGCCCATGTCAGGTCTGAGAGAGCCAATGCCAGGCCTGAGAGGGCCCATGTCAGGCCTGATAGGGCCCATTCCAGGCCTGAAAGGGACCATTCCAGGCCTGAGAGGGCCCTCGAAAGGGTTCTTCCTCCTTATCATAGGGCTCTCTGACAGACTAGGATGGTTCTTGTATTGTTTGAGAGGGTTTTGGATCCGCTTCTCTATCTCTCATGGTATTTTACAAAAACATAAAATAACAGCCGCCACGCCGTGTGGTTGCAGCCGGGCATAGGGGGCCCGGAAAAATCTCCCGGGTACAGGAGCACCACTTGCACCCCTGGCTACGTCTCTGGCAACAGGCATAGTAGCAATGCGTAAGGTAGCCAGGTAGACTCACAGAGCCGGTATGCCACATTGCACTGGCCTCCGCCCCGCCATTGCTCGTACATTAGGTGCCTAAAATGCTATATTTGTACGTTAAGTGCCTCTTTGAAATACAGATAATGTCATACCGTGAAAATAGAAGAAAATGTAATGGAAAAGCGCAAAAACAAACATTAATGCATTTTTCGACTGGTAAAAAACCCACACTCACACCTACTATGGATTTCAGACCGCGTGAGACCCCGTTTTTTACGATAACTTGTTAAGAAATGGCCGAATCCAAATTAAATTTTCGCACTGTCTATTTCAGCCCAGGCGCTGATTTCTGTCCGTATAGTCTGTTTACAAAAATCCAAACTTATGGTACTTGCCTTGACTCGTAACGTTATGATCGACTCGGTGGCCCATTCCCACAGCAGAGGCTATCGTGACGTAGGTTGTGACCTCAAAAGTACGTGCTGTCTTATCGTCATCATCGTCGGTAGTCAAGTGCTGTTGGAGGAAGCCGGTCAACACCTTTTCAACATTTTTCCTACGTCACGGTAGCCTCTTACTGTGGGCGGTTCACTGGGAATTGGTTTACGAGACCCGGGCGTAGGGAACTCATTTTGAAGAAGTGGGAGGAGGGAGCCCGGGAAGAAGCATTTTGAAGTCGGGAGATTTCTTTCATTTGATCGTCCATAGGCGTAATGTTAAATCCGAAAATTGTTGGGGCAGTTGCGACCCCCCTGCCCCCCGGGCAGTACCTACGCGTAGAGTACTAGTGATGTCATTTTCCCAAAATTTCCTGACCAAAACAATCCGAAATTACCAAGGAACAGGACAGGCATTTGTGGAGATTGTGCCAAGAAATAGATTGATCCGTTAGCATTTGGTTGAGAGGCCAAAAATATCAAGATTTTGACGATTTTTAAACAGGAGAACGGAATATAACGATTATTTAAACAAGATTGAATAGCCGCTGACCGAAAAGTGGAAAGACCGAACAGATGAGAGTCCAAAAAGTGATTAGGTAAAGGACCTGACGAGATTAGCCCCGATTAGACGAATCGGTCAACATTTTTTTGGTAAACAATGTGGTTACGTTTGACACCGCTAGAATGTACCGAGCAGATCTTAGAACGTTGATACGGAGAGTCAATGACAGAAGTACCATAGTTTTGAATTTTTCGGAGATGCGGATAGCAGACTTATACGGACAGAAATCGGCCGCGCCTGGGCTGAAATAGACGCCTCGAAAATTGTAGAGTCGGATTCGGCCATTCCTTAGAACAAATGGCTATCGCCAAAAAAACGTGGCGAGCCGAGAGCGAACACAAAGTTTGTCTGGCTGACTGTCTGGGCTGGTTTGCTGGTCTCTGTCTTTGTCTCATGTCTCTGGTCTGTCTCTATCCCTCTTCTGTCTCTGTCTTTGTCTCTGTCTCTATATGTCTCTGTGGTATGTTCTTGTCTTAGCCGTTCACCCGCAGTCTGGTTCCTACGGGTATTGATGCGCCAAAATGTAAACCATCTTAACAATGTAGAAATGTGTCTGAATTCTTGCAAATCCTATGGTAAACACAAGTAGTTCATCGAATGTCCCCGCGCACAGAGATACGTCCTTCCCTCCCCATCATGCGGTAGCTTGGCAGTTAAATTTTGCCCCGATTGCGAAAAATGTAACCCCCCTTGGACCCTCTGCACTCGCCCACGGCGCGTCGATTTAACATTACACTTGTGACCAGCTCACTCCGGATACTCTAGGCCCCGGAAGCGGGTCAACATGGCCAGGCAATAATTACTTAATAACTACAGTCTAGTATCTGTGATTTTTTTTGTCATCAAAATTTATGCCGGTCATCTGATATTGAGCAACGCTAGTCTTTAGGTGGCAAACGTAAAACTATTTTCTAAACCAGTGTCAGATTTTACCTAAAAATGTATGATCTCCCAAATCGAAACATTTCGCGCAAATAATGCCATCTGTGAAAACGGCTTTCTTGTTCTCTGTCTGTGACTTGCCCTCAGCATACTCTGCCGGCCGTTCGGCCGGGTCCAGGTGACGAGAGAACGAGATAAATCAATATTCATGCGGAGCTGGATCGGGTAAGCGGGCGCGTGGACATTTCCCACAGGCTCACCATGGTTTATGACGGCCGGGAATCTGGCTCAAGCCCGATTGAACCCGGGGCCCATTAGGATAAATCGGTGATGGTGGAGGGTTATGAGCAATATGCGAACCGCTTGGGTTTGTCGGCTTGAAATGAGATGGATGAACAATGTGGAGGAGAAGAAAAGGCCGGAGGCCCGCGAGCCGGCAAGAGGGCCCGGAAACACAAGATGAGAAATTGGAAGAAGTGATTATGGTGAAGGGAGAGTTTGACTGTATTAAATAAAGAAACTGATAATTTGGATTTAAATTATGTTTTGTTTTTGATTATGGGCATGATAATTTATGAATTTGGGAAAGAGGGCATTGGTAATATTGTTGAATTTTCACCAGGTGTTGGGAGAGAGAGCGAGAGGACCGCTGGCCCTCCCCACGACGGCCCCAGGTTCAAAATGAACGCTTGCACGTGGGTTACGGTCCGGATCAACATCCGCTCTTTGCAGGTAATTTTGTTGTGGGGTCGCCCGGCCTCTCCGCTGTCTCGACCAACTGCCTTAAAGGCCAATTATGGTTTGTTGGTATCAGGGCGGATGATTAGAAGTTGGTGGCGCCGGAGTGTGGCGCTCACAGTGGTATTGTAACTCGTTGTGCGAATAATGTCATGACCCAGCATCGCACCGCGCAGATACCCCACATAAGTCGTGTTCTGGTGCGCCTGTCCGTCTAATGTCTTCTTGTATGCGTTCACTGGGCGGACTCGGCATCCGTCCCAGTTAGCTCCGGCCGCCAGCATCTGGGCTCCGTGCCCGGCCCGGGGTTCATAAATCAATTCTCGTCCTTCCGGCCGTTCCGTCCCGTCGTCCCTTCCTGTCCGGTTCTTGGCCAGGCTGTGGCTCGCGCAGCCCAGGGCCGCGAACGCGAAGCCTTGTTCTCAAGAGTTATAAATTGTCCGTCCGTCATCTTCCGTCCGTCGTCTTCTAATGCCTGTCCAGGCTCCCCATGCCCTATTGTGACTAGTGGCTTCAACTCGTGCCAGAACCGTGTACGGACCCCCAAATGGTAGTTCCAGCAGAGATCGGTCCGACCAGGCGCGTGCACGTGAAGGTGCTGACTCGACCGCGGTCCCCTCGGTTGCACTTGCGGACCCGACGACCTTGGCTCCAGGACATGGACAGGCCCGGGGAACAAGGGATCCTGTGCCGACGTACTTTGCGCTGCTCTGCTAGGGAGTGCCTTCCAGCGGTGATTTGGTATTTGGCATGCGGGGATGTTTTATCTCTTCCCGCCGATTGGCGCTGAGATGGCAGGCGGTGATGCCCGCTGAACAGCGGGGAGTGCGATGCATTCATGCTAGAAGAAACAGGCGTGCGGTCAATCAGATTGAGTTTCCGATCACGGTATTGGGGTTAGGGGGAGGGGAGAGGGGCGAGGGCCACTCCAAAAGTACATAAATCGACACCTATGGCTGGACTTATAAAGCCGTTTTTCTTCCCCTTTAATAACCACCCTACTTAGAAACCTATGAGCTTATTCATGTACGAGTATATCGAGCGTGACCCTCTGAGTTCAGAAACATTGACCCAGATACAATGCTAACGTGAGTACCGCCAGATCTATTTTCTCAGCTGCTGCGACCTGCGAGCTTTCTTGGACCAGGGAACTGGCATCTAGGTTGGTAAGCTCACCAGCGCTATGCCAACAGAGGAAGCACGGATGACCACGCATGTTCCGTGTCGGGCGAGAAATCGATTCTGACCCGGATTTGGGCCGCTAAGCTGGCAGGAGCATTCCGTGATTTGACACCGACACATTTATGGATGGGGTGCTACTGCTGAGATGCCAATAGTCTGATGAATTTCCGAACACAGGGAACGTTGGCGGTGGTATTAGTTAGGGGCTTACGACGAAGTGACCGTTTGGTCATGGGCCATTGAGGTCTCTCACGCTGATATATTTAGGCAGCCAGATTCGAACACGGAATCAATATATTCCTAGTACATCCGGTAAATAGCGGCGTCGCCTTAACATATTGAGTGTATGTTGGTGGAGAGGAGAAGGCATTTTTTTTTTGGGGGGGGGGACAGTCATAAATCTGTATATTTGGCGGCTGCCAGGGGTTTGGTGGGGGGAGCCAGGTGTTTTAGGTCCAGCCACCATAGAGCGCATGTTACAATCCTGCGTATCTGGGGGCCAGACTCCGGCCGGAGCAATCCTGGACCCCCAAGACACTTGTGTTGATTACTCATCGAGTGTTATATTTATGACATTGATGTTTGAATGGTAAATATATGACAGTGATTTTTTAATAATGCCCTCAAATTACGATTTTTTTGTTGATAAAAACATATGAAATAGAGTGTTGTCTGAAAAAGGATTGAAAAATATTTTCATATACAGACATGGGTTCATTTTATGTTGCCTTGCAGCTGTGTAGGTCCGGGGGTGGTGTGTTGCCTTGTCAGATGCGTAGGTCCGGTGATGATGTGTTGCCTTGTCATATGTCTATGTGTAGGTCCGGGGGTGGTGTGTTGCCTTATCAGATGTGTAGGTCCGGTGGTGGTGTGTTGCCTTATCAGATGTGTAGTCCGGTGGTGTGTGTGTTTTTGCCTTGTCCAGATGTGTTAGGTCGTGGTGGATGTGTTGCCTTGTCAGATGATGTAGGGTCGGTGGTGATTTGTTGCCTTATCAGATGTGTAGGTCCGTCGGTGATGTGTTGCCTTGTCAGATGTGTAGGTCCGGTGGTGATGGTTGCCTTGCACGATGTGTAGGTCCGGTGTAGTGTGTTGCCTTATCAGATTGTAGGTCCGGGGTTGGTGTGTTGCCTTATCAGATGTGTAGGTCCGGTGGTGATGTGTTGCCTTGTCAGATGTGTAGGTCCGGTGGTGATGTGCTGCCTTATCAGATGTGTAGGTCCGGTGGTGATGTGTTGCCTTGTCAGATGTGTAGGTCCGGTGGTGATGTGTTGCCTTGTCAGCTGCGTGGGCCCATCACTGCCCTGGCTGTGAAGAGATGCAAGGCAGCGCAGTTCTGCCGGCGGTGATCACGATGGCCGGCGCGGAGAGCACGAGTCCTGCCGTCGTCACGCCATCACTCGCCGCTCTCCCTCCCAGTCAGTGGGTCACGGGCGACTGACACTGTTCCAGATCACGTGCAAACTACACTGAGAGCTACCGGAGCGGTGGCCGGGGGCAGCGCACGGTGCCGCCACCCGCCGCCACCCACACTCGCAGGCCGCAGCCTGCGGGCTAGCGGAGCAGAGTGTCGTAACCTCCAGAGGCACAAGGTCTGGGAGGTAATGCTGCCTCATTGTGATTTATAGCACCCGTGTTTGATTAAATGTCTCGGCGTCGGAGAGCAATGTAGCGTCCGACCTGCGGAGTAAATGGGTAATATGATGGATTTGCAGCTCGAGGTCTTGCCGCAGAGGAAAGGTAGGATGCGGCACCGTATGGGCACGCCGACGCCAACTCGACAATCGTCAGCTGTTTGACATCCGGCTTCGTAGTTTGATTTAGCCGCCGGCGCTCGGCTTCGAACACTATATGTGTCAGGTAGGGGGGGGGGCAGTGTTTCTGCGAGTGTGCGCAGTTTATTTCAACTGCCATCTATGCTATAACGTTAGTAGGTAAGTCTGTTATTTTGTATTTGTTGCATACCAGATATGTGCCTGGATCCCGGGATGCAACTGAGATCCGGATGAGTTATATTTATGAGCATTGCAAACCTCAATTAAATGCAGAACGCATATGATCTTCTGAAATATAAAAGTCCCAGATTCGAGATGATTGATGGCATGTAAATAAGATGCCCGAAGTGACACGATCGGCTAAGGGCCCTGGTTTGATAGCAGATTGGGCCTGCCAACCGTGGTCATAATAAGATGGACGACGTATGGAAACTCGAACGAGAAACCTCGCTTTGTTGTGTCTCTGGGGCCGCGCTTCTCTTACTACGAGCAGCAGCATTATGAACAATGGTATTGACATCCGACACAAAAGTCCCGCTCTTTTGTTCGCAGTGAGCCTTTGTTAGTGGGATGTTTGTTTTTCTACTATGGCATTGTTTACATTTTGCGAAAGATTATCTTGGGAATGAGACAAAGAATAAGTGAGGTTAGTGAGGAAAGTTAACTAATAGTTTATTGCATGTTTATTGTGATAACCAGGGACTATCATGGGCTGGGTGCACCCATGGGTGCCCACTCAATTCTTCCAAATGTCTGGGTTGGGTTTTGCTTTTTTTGACTTTTCATGGGTACTGGGGCGGGCAATGGGTATGGCAATTTAGGGAATAATAGTGCTAAGAGTTATTTTTTACTTGACAACCAGATGTTTAACCAGGTAAATATGCTTTTTATATGATGTAGGACACTTATACAATAGACTTTGGCAATTATATGACAAAATTAAATCGTGGTGAGTAATAGGGCAGCAAGATATTTTAAACCATGTCTGATCCTAAGTCTGGTCCAATATGATAATGTTAACTGCAAAGTGTTCGATAAGTTCAAATCGGCAGCAACACACAGGTGTCTAATATTATTTATCGTTGATATTATGAAAGTCAACATGCTAGGGTAATGGTTGCGAATTTTGTGAAAACAATTATCTGCCTTATCTGAGTGGGCCCCAATGGGCATGGGTATCAATATTATGAATTTGAATGGGTCTTGTCTGGGTCTGGGCTTGGTGTTCATGGGTTTCGGCTGGGTTGGGCTTGGGGTTTGGGCACCCATGATAGTCTCTGGTGATAACCGAGCGGGTGCGAAACGCCCGTATGAGGTTTCCTGCCAGCTTCCTAGACAAATTTGCAAAATCCTACAAAATACAAAATCCTAGACAAATTTTCAAAATCCTAAATAGACAAATCCTAGACAAATTTGATTAATAAAAATAGACCCGGCCCGGCCCGACATGGCCCGGCCGTAAATACCCTTTTCAGAGGCTAATAACTTTGCAACCACTGCCCCGATGGAGATCGTTTCTTACCATTGTATAGCTACATCAAATCAATTTTACTTACCATCCGTAGTTTTTGTTGGCCTAATTTGCGCCGGGAAGGCCTTCCATAGTTAACGAATATTGACCAAGGCATTACTTTTTCTAGGATTTATCAGTGCTTATGCGTGGAACATTATAAAACATTATAGGGGAACAGATAGATCGATTACTATGCAAACTGAATGACCTTTACTCAAGTAAAGCATGCATGGCATGAAACAGACAGAGTGAGTTATTGAATTTGTGTCCGGCAACTGATAAGCATTGTTGTTTGCTGCAATAGTAAATGCTTACTTGTCTGCACCTTTCTGTTGCTCTCATATAATTTTGTTTCTGATTCTTACAAGATTGTTGCGGAGATTAATTCGAAGTCAACCCACGTGCTTATCCTGCAGCCGGTATCTTTTTTGTGAATTTATGGATGGTGAAACGAAAGTTTATTTAGTTTTGTCAGGAATAAGAGAATAACAGGGATCGGCGACTGAACGGGTTTTAGCGACCAGAACAATGCGAAAATTTGTGCCTGCTAGCAGAAATTAGTTCGTGATAAATCTTGAAGCGTACTTTCTCTTTATTCCTTTATCGCATTCCGCAAACAAATAATTGCACGCAATATATATATAGAAGATTGCTGACTCTTCTGAAAGTTGATACCTGGCTGGAACGATGTCACGAGCAAATTTATGCTAATTGATAAATATTTTCACAATAAACCGGTCGCCTTCTCTCCATACAAGCTACTGTGAGTCGCCGATCCCTGTTATTCTCTTATTCCTGGTTTTGTTAAATAATTTCACGTAGCCTATACTGAGTAAACCATCTGTTAATTTACCTGTAAGACGTCGTAGTTGGCGATGGACGAGCGAGCACAAAGGAAATGTATAGTGAACTTCAACTGAATCAGGCAACTACTTTCTAAGATACAAAAAGTGTGCGCACGTGCGCACGTGCAGAAGCATCGACCCCTGACTTGTGGGAAAGTGGTGGCCGAGAGGTCCCTAATCACACACCAAATTTGAACAAAATCGACCCAGCCGTTCCTGAGTTATAAAATAAGGGTGTGCACGTGCGTACGTACTGACTGCTGAGTCATTTCACCCCTGAGTTGTGGGAAACTGGCGGCTGAGG
>VOPJ01002300.1:0-24347 GCA_014673585.1 Semibalanus balanoides
TATAACAAGGTTAGCGTCGAAGCCCGAAAACGCATAATTGACGTGCATCGAGCGGGTGGTGACTGAAAAGTCACGGCCACGGCAAATGGAGTAGCGGTGCAAACAGCATATCACTACATAACGGATCCGGGCAAGATGGAGCCCGCCCGACGCGGGGGCCGTAGGAACAGCAAGGTAACGGCAGAACACGTCGAGAAGCTATCGGAGTATGTAGAGGAGAATCTTAAGTGTGATTAAAATTAGCCTGATGCTCATTATTAAGAGAGAAAAAAAAAACAGAATTAATACTTAACCTTTTACTTAACATACTAACCATGCTCAGTAACAGCATCCAGATTTTAAAAATAGAGGAGAATCCACAGATAACTTTGAGAGAGATGGCGTCGAGGCTGCACACAGAAACCGGCGTACAAGTAACGACGCCAACCATCCACAGATACTTGCATGGCAAGTTTTATACGGTGAAGCAGGTTCGGCCGCAGCCCGTGGCCATGAACAACCCTGTCAACAAGGCCCAAAGGTCTCAATATACACGACAGCTGATGGAGTACATTGGCAGCGGGAAAACAGTGGGTACATCGATGAAAACGAAACTGTAACCTGTTTTTTACGCCAGGTCGCAAGGACCGTTTCCCGCCGTGGGACACGTTGCAGTGTGAAAGGCTGCGAACATCGAAGGGGTCCTAAACGTGCACATCATTGGTGCGATCACACAAACCGGGCTCGTCCACTGGAAAAGGAAGCGTGGGTCCTACAAGAAAGAGGACTGCGCTGAATGGCTGCGGGAACTTCTGAGACACTGTCCCGAGGATCCTGGGGAGCCCATTGTAGTGTGCGACAACGCGCCAGTGCACACAGGGCTCGAGAGTATCTTCGAGGAGGAAGGTTTGCTGGGCGCGGCTGCTGCGGGCTGGCGCCGTTACAAGCGCCCTCTGAACCCCATCGAGCATGGTTGTGGTCGTCGGTTGAAGGCGGTCATCAAGCGGTTTAGATGTCGGCCACTATCCACCAGATGCTGAGACTGATGCAGGCCTCCACACAGGATGGCCGAGGCATTCGACTCCAGTATTATGGGAAGCCAAGATGGAGGAATACATTGTGACGCGTCACCCACCGCATGTGCCTGCGGCGCAACCAATGTCCAGAAACCTACTTCGCCGGGTGCTTGGAGGAGGAAGATCTCCCGGTGTGGAATGTGAAATGTAATTGTGATGTTTAATGTACATCAACTCACGTCGAAGTTTGTTTCTATGAATGGGTATATATAACTGTTGGCTTTGGGTAGACGATTATTTGCATCTCTATTCTATGTAAATTCTCATTGCATATAATGTTGTAGTTTATCTATGTGTACGATGTCCTCACACTTTTTTAACCCACACTAGATGTTGAACCGAGACAAATTTATATTAGAGAAGAACGAATCAGCGAACGAAAAACCAAGACCAAGCCATGGCACCAGCAGAGGTTACAGCAGCAGAGACTTTAAAGTAACCGAACAGGCAGAAAGGACAGAGGAGCGATCCGACCGTGTCGCCTTCCCCGGACCCGAGTCTGGTCAGGGCGGCGCAGCCAGCCCTACGCCGCCTTCGGCGGAAATTCACGTGACCGGCCGGCGCCCCAGGCACAGGTCCACCGCCGCCAGCCGGGCCTCCACGTTCCGTCCGGCCCAGGGTTCACCAGCGCGCAACCGGACATTGACAGAATGGAGCACTACATATGCATACAACTGAGAAGTGTTTATGTCGTGTTCTGGATTTAATTGGAAGATGCGAATTGTGTTTCGGAAATACATGGACCGAGCATATTTTGTTAAAGTTCGGTGTTACAATTATTATGAAGACTCAATGGAGTCAGGTCGACGAGCAGACAAATATTCCTATGGTTATTAATGGGCATGAGTAAACAGGACTATGGTGGCACTTGCATTTCGCACAATTTTACTACATTTGCACAATAAAACATGAGTATGCCCAATAATTTACGCTGAGTTAATTGATATTCTTGCATATCGTGTTTTTCAAATTGAGCTTTATCTTTTTCAAATTGAATTTTATCTTTTTCAAATTGAATTTTATCTTTTTCAAATTGAATCTTATATTTTTCAAATTGAATGCAACATGGTGTAGAAGTAAAAAACAAAAAAACAAATGCAATTTGTATGCATAGTTATGCTGTAGAGGTGGTCGAATTTTGGCTTTTAAAAATTGAAAGTCAGTCATTTTTAAAGATATCAACTTCAAACTTGCTACACATATTCATCGGACTTTTCTAAAACGTATATATTCCGTTTTCCTTTTACTCAGATTTTGTTTTGAAAAATTTGTTTTAAAAAAATGTCTTAGAATTTATATTTTTTAATTTCAGAAGATTAGGAAAGTCCTGGATTGCAGCTTGATAGCTGAGTTTATTATCTGTCATTTGGTATATATCAATTGAGCTTATCTTTTAAACTTTTTTTTTGTCAGCATTTCCTGCAAAACATTATTTTTAAACTAAAAACGCAGAACATGACGTCACTCTGATGTCATTCCTGGTTGACCTATCATAGCCTTATCTTTTTCCTTCTGGCAGCATGAGCCAAATTGATGTGAAATAAGGTACTGAAAGTTTGGTGACGATATCGCTGTTCGTTTAGGAGATATTGCAAAATACCAGGAGGGGACTCGCGGTTTAATATGCCATATATACATTATAGGTACAGTGAGATTATTTTTCATGTTTTTTGCATGTAGGGAGATTGTCGATTGTACATTTAATATAAAAAATGCACTGAATATAAAGTGACAGATAAAACCAACATGTGTTGCCTAGCTAACAAAACAAGACTGATTGGCAAATTAAGAATAGTTCATGTGGCAGACTAACGATGACAGTAACATAACCAACAAATAGGCAGCATTTATGTATATGTGTCGGTATAATGTACATGTTTCATGTGCAGCATGATAATTTGTGGGTATATGGTATGCTTATTTCAATGGTATTTATTTTCCAACTGAATCAACCTGCAATGTCTAGGGCATTTTGATAACATTTAAAAGTTACAATGCCTCATATTATTTCTTCAGGGAGAGGTTTCGCCTTCCCCGTGATGTGGTCGATAAGTTGGTCGACACCATCGCGGATGACATCAGGCATCCTTCTAGGCGCAGCATTGCGCCGTCACCCAATGAACAGGTGCTGCTCACTCTGAGGTTAGTAGTATTCAGGCACGTAGCCATAATTTATTCCAAGGGGGAGGGGGGGGGGCGGCGCCTGAAAAGGGTGTTTATGTTTATGTGTGTGTGCTTATACAAGCACATGTCATTATTCATATTCTTGACAATAATTTATGTCGATTAGGTTCCTGGCCTGGTAGCTTTAACCTACGTGGTGGGGATCTCAGGGCCGAGCCGCCCACCGTGCCTGCACCGTGCACCGGTGATGGCGCTCATCGTGCGGCGCTGCTAGGCGTCATCAGGTTCGCTGAGTAGGTGGATCGAATGCAAGCGAACAGCGGGCGTTCTTCGGATGCGCCTGCCAGACGTGATAGGTCATTGAATGATGATCTACGAAACAGAGTTCAAGTATTTTGTTTCTTGGTGGAGGAAAGAACAAAAAACAAACACAATGCAAGTAAGACACTCAATGCAAACTGTTGCTGGTTAACCAAGTTTGTGAATGCATTTGACATTAAAGTGGAGCAAAACCGTTAGCTTGTAACTACTCTCCACCAATATATTAGCTCAACATTAAGTTGTCAATCGCTATTGTGACACACTGTCTCGTATCTCTCCTACCCAGTGAGCACTGAGCATGGCATTCTTTTTGTACCGCAGGCTGCATCGACGGCTGTCATGTGAACCTGCGCGTCCCGGCCAGAGACGAAAACGCGTACATTAACCGCCACCAGCGCACATCATTCACATGCTGGCCGTGCCGCAGCGCGGCCGGTTCTCTTCGTGAGCGCACACGCCGGAGGCCGCCAGCACGACTCCGTGGTGCCGCGACCTCCGGCCTGCCGAGAGTATTCGTCCTGAACCACAACGATGTTATTTGGGTCAGGTGTCATGAATACAATTGAACAGCTCTAGCCCTCTATGTAGTCGGTTAATCGTTTAACTTTAGACGACGGCTATTATTAGCTGTATGTAAAGGACAGCAACTTTTAAATGTCACTTAAGCAGTGTTCCAAAAGTTATTGATTTGGGTGCAATATTACATCTGAATGTGACAATTCTTCCACTATCACCGCCCATAATAGAAATGAAATTGTAATTACCGTTTTTCTATTGATTCTGATCACTACAACAATGAAAGTAATGGAAATTACGCCATTTCAGATTCAAAACACGAGTAATATTTTCCTCTTTAATTTTCCACTTTGACACCCAAACAAAAATGTAATTTGTGGGACACTGCATGACAGCAGTGTCCGATATGTCGACCGATATGGTGCATATTAGGGCACCGTGTTGCTTTGGCATGGCATAACTGCCATCCTATCATTTCTCTTGTTACCTTGTGCGAATATTTCCATAACATAATTGTTCTTACGTCACTTAGCGTTTTTGGTAATCTAATCTCTGTGCGTATTTTCAGACCGCGCGGACGACGACGTTGCTGAAGTGCCGGGGAAAACAGAAGGCTGACAGGAAGCACCTGCTCCGGTGTGGCGCTAGTGGAACAACGTGCCAGATGAGCTTCTGCCCACAGTGAAAGAGCAGCTGACGCCTTGGAAAACAGTCATGCCATCCGCATCTAGGAACGAGCTGAAGCCTCAGTGACCAGAGCATCGTCATCGTTTCTAACCATGCTGAGTGCCCAGAGAAAATTTCAAAAGAGAAGACAAAATCCTGGGGAGCCATGCAGAGGACTGCATGCTGGGTCAGCTGTGTTCCAAGAGCTGATTTTCCACAGTGACCTCTTGGACGCTCAGACACAGGTGTCAGCTGCACACGACTATTGCGGCTCCTTCAAGCAGCCGTCTTCTGCAAAGCCGACAAAAAGCCCTGTTCTTCAAAATGCAGCCTCTGAAGATTCTTCTTCTTCTGTCGACAACGGAAGCAAGCCTCGACGAAAAATGTCATCTGGTCATCCCAGTGAGATTGTATTTGCATCTCTTGGCTCGACAGGTTGCTGAACGTTTATTTTCATAATGGCTGTGTTGTATGCATCGCACGCACGCTGACGGAGGTATGGGCGACAATGGGGGAAGAGCGCCTGGAAGCGCTGGTAATGTGCCAAGCCCACCGAGACCTGCTAGCAACGAAAGACGTGGTGAACTACTTCGCCAAGTCTGACGCGCGGCGAGCCAAGCTCACCCATCTGGTGTAGAGCCTGTGGGTGCAGCTTGATACGCACGTAAGTTGATCGCATCCTTGTGGTGCGTCGGAACGGAATTCGCATAAACCTACAGCGTCAACGGCGACGATGTGTCCGCATTGCAACAGTTTTTACGTTGTTTTCTTTCGCTTGTTGTAGTGTTTATCACCGTGCTCACCATTTCCTTATTCCGTCGATTATAGGGAACTATTCCGCCTCAGCACTGAACTTTTAATCGGTTTTATACTACAGCAGTGGCATTTCGTCCGCCTGAAATTGTGACAACTTTGTTTGCAGCTGCATGCAGACGCTTATGCCCTACCTAAGGGCAAGGATCTCGCAGCGTCGTCAGGCCCTGCGGTTCCAAGAGAAGTCCCGGGCTGTGAAAATCGCTGAAGCCAACCACCAGCGGNTTGCTGAGGCCGGAAAGCAGAAGGCGGATCTGCGCAGCACGCTGCTCCGGCTCATGGCGCTAGTAGACAACGTCCCAGATGAGCTCCTGCCACAGTGGAAAGAGCAGCTGGACGCCTTGGAAAACAGCATGCCATCGACGCCATCTAGCCGAACGAGCTGAAGCCTCAGTGACCCAGAAGCTTCGCCATCGTTTCTAACCATCTTGAGTGCCCGGATAAATATTTCAAAAGAGATGACAAAAATCACTGGAGCCATGCAGAGGACTGGCATCGCTGGGTCAGCTGTGTTCCAAGAGCTGATTTCCCAGTGACCTGGACGCTCAGACACATGCCATATATACATTATAGGTACAGTTAGATTATTTTTCATGTTTTTTACATGTAGGGAGATTGTCGATTGTACATTTGATATAAAAAAATGCACTGAATATGTGACAGATAAAACCAACATGTGTTGCCTAGCTAACAAAACAAGACTGATTGGCAAATTAAGAATAGTTCATGTGGCAGACTAACGATGACAGTAACATAACCAACAAATAGGCAGCATTTATGTATATGTGTCGGTATAATGTACATGTTTCATGTGCAGCATGATAATTTGTGGGTATATGGTATGCTTATAAATATATATATGGTATTGTAAAATATATAATCCGAACTCCGAATCAAAAAGCCTGCTTATGTCTAGGGATTGGGTCTGGAAGAGATATATAGGAATAGTTGACAAATAGCCATGCATCCATTATTTGTCTTTCAAGAGAGAGGTTCGCCCTTCCCCGTGATGTGGATAAGATGTTAATGTTGTTGCTCCGGAGAGCCATCCTTGACGGATGAGGTGAATCCATATAGGCATCTTCATACCGCGCCGCAAAAAAACCATCCGTTGCCGCCAGTGTCACTCCACTGCACAGTGCTGTGCTCACTGCTCGAAAGGTTAGTAGCTACCTTCGGGCACGGTTAGCCCAGAATCCTTATATACTATAGGGGAGGGGGGCGGCGAACGCTGAAAAAGGGTGTTTTATGTTGTATGTGTGTGTTTATGCAAGCACACTGTCATGAATTACCTTCAATATTCATTGACAATTAATTTATAGTCGGATACCCGGAGGTTGCCACCTGCCGCCCACTTGGTAGCTTGTAAGGGACCTCTATTCGTGGTGGGGTAAGACGATTCTCACGGCCGAGCCGGCCGCCTTGTGCACTGGCAACGCGGTCATCCGGGTGATGGCGGCCATCGTGCGGCGCCTGCTAGGCGTCATCAGGTTCCCGAGTACGGTGGACGAATGCCAAGCCGAGCAGCGGGCGTTCTTCGAGATGGCCGGCCTGCCAGACGTGATAGGTCATTGAATGATGATCTACGAAACAGAGTTCAAGTATTTTGTTTCTTGGTGGAGGAAAGAACAAAAAACAACACATATGTAGTAAGACACTCAATGCAGAACTGTGTCTGGTAACCAGACCCCACCCGTTTGTGAAGTAGCCACTCTCTGAGACATTAAGAAATATGGCAGCCAAAACCGTTAGCTGCTCAAAACATATACGTTGATCACATGGGCGCTATTGTCCCGGACACACTGTCTCGTAAATCGTTACGTCCTACCCCAGTGTAGTGGACCGGCCTTGATGCATGAGCATTCTTGTTTTGGGACCGCAGGTCCTGCATCGATAGGGCGGCCGCTCATGCTCAACGGGCGCGTCGCGCGGCCAGAGACGAAAACGCGTACAGTAACCAGCCGCAGCCAATGCGCACAATCGATTGGTCACACCCTCGCTCGCGCTCGCCGCGCGTCGCAGCGACGGCCGGTTCCTCTTCGTGAGCGCACACGCCGGAGGCCGCCAGCATGACTCCCGTGTGCTCGCGACCTCCGGCCTGCCCGAGAGGTACTCGTTCTGCCACACGATGTTATTTGTCAGGTGTCATCGAAATACAATTGTACAGCTCTAGCCTCTATGTAAGTCAGTTTAATCGTTTAACTTTAGACCGACAACTATATTAAGCTGTATTAAAGCAGCAACTTTTAAATGTCACTTAAGCAGTGTTCCAAAAGTTATTGATTTGAGTGCAATATTACATCTGAATGTAACAATTTTTCCATTATCACCGCCCATAATAAAAATGAAATGGATATTACCGTTTTTCTATCGATTCTGATCACTACAACAATGAAAGTAATGGAAATTACGCCATTTCAGATTCAAAACACATGAGTAATATTTTCCTCTTGAATTTTCCACTTTGACACCCAAACAAAAGTTTAATTTGTGGGACACTGCATGACAGCAGTGCCGAAGGCGGACCGATATGGTGCATATTAGGGCACCGTTTGCATTTGGCATGGCCATACTGCCATCCTATCATTTATCTGTCTCTTTGTTACCTTGTGCGAATATTTTCCATAACATATTGTTCTTAACGTCACTTAGCGTTTTTGGTAATCATACTTTCTGTGTCGTATTTCAGACGCGGACGACGACGTTGCTGAGGCCGGAAAGCAGAAGGCGGATCTGCGCAGCACGCTGCTCCGGCTCGTGGCGCTAGTGGACAACGTGCCAGATGAGCTCCTGCCACAGCGGAAAGAGCAGCTGGACGCCTTGGAAAACAGCATGCCATCGACGCCATCTAGCCGAACGAGCTGAAGCCTCAGTTGGACCCAGAAGCATGCGCCATCGTTTCTAAGGCCATCATGAGTGCCCAGAGAAATTTCAAAAGAGAGACGAAATCACTGGAGCCATGCAGAGGACTGGCATCGCTGCGTCAGCGTGTTCAAAGCTGATTTTCCACAGTGACCTCTTGGACGCTCAGACACAGGTGTCAGCTGCACACGACTATTGCGGCTCCTTCAAGCAGCCGTCTTCTGCAAAGCCGACAAAAAGCCCTGTTCTTCAAAATGCAGCCTCTGAAGATTCTTCTTCTTCTGTCGACAACGGAAGCAAGCCTCGACGAAAAATGTCATCTGGTCATCCCAGTGAGATTGTATTTGCATCTCTTGGCTCGACAGGTTGCTGAACGTTTATTTTCATAATGGCTGTGTTGTATGCATCGCACGCACGCTGACGGAGGTATGGGCGACAATGGGGGAAGAGCGCCTGGAAGCGCTGGTAATGTGCCAAGCCCACCGAGACCTGCCAGCAACGAAAGACGTGGTGAACTACTTCGCCAAGTCTGACGCGCGGCGAGCCAAGCTGACCCATCTGGTGTAGAGCCTGTGGGTGCAGCTTGATACGCACGTAAGTTGATCGCGTCCTTGTGGGGCGTCGGAACGGAATTCGCATAAACCTGCAGCGTCAACGACGACGTTGTGTCCGCATTGCAACAGTTTTTACGTTGCTTTCTTTCGCTTGTTGTAGTGTTTATCACCGTGCTCACCATTTCCTTATTCCGTCGATTATAGGGAACTATTCCGCCTCAGCACTGAACTTTTAATCGGTTTTATACTACAGCAGTGGCATTCCGTCCGCCTGAAATTGTGACAACTTTGTTTGCAGCTGCATGCAGACGTTGGTGATGATGATTGGGGTTTAAGGGCGGGCCGACAACTAAGGACACATGCCGCCCATGCAGACGTTTATGCCCTACCTAAGGGCAAGGATCTCACAGCGTCGTCAGGCCCTGCGGTTCCAAAAGAAGTCCCGGGCTGTGAAAATCGCTGAAGCCAACCACCAGCGGGCCACCATCCAGACGGATGAGGCCAGCCTGACACCTCTCTCCACGGGAGGCTGGCTGGTGTCGGTGGACGGGGAAATTCCAGCGCTGGTCCGAGCTGCAACATACCACTATGAAACATATTTTCAGCGGTACGGTGATTGTGGCATCTGTATTCACCGCTATACCTGTACGTGCCCCGAAGGCCTGGTAAGCCGCCACGTGCACAAATGAAATGATAAATAATTAGGCAAGGTTCAAGATTGTTCTAGAAGTATCCAAAAGTGAGTCAAAAGTCGCATTTGTTATGTGGTTTTTATTGTTTTGGGAAAGAGATCAGTGAATGTGCCCCACAGCAATATTAAAAATTTAAGGTTGTTTTTATATCTGCGGAAGAGTCAGGACTTCGCAAGAAGACAGACCATCTTAACTATTCCCAGGTTGGAACCCCATACATGTTTCTGGTATGCTATGCAGATGCAAGCATTTTTTTGCTGGCAGATCGTATCATGTACCAAGTGCGTACATATGCATTTCACGCATCTAGCGCAAGAAAATGTGTAGCAGTGAGCAAGAAACAGTGAGCAGCGCGAAGTGAAAAGATGCCGGCTCGAAGAGCTCAGTCGACTTGAACAAGCGACGCTTAAGAAGTAGAGTGTCGCAAAAGAATTACCAGAGCTGGTAATTTCTTTAGACAAAAATATACGTTATAAAGAAAAGGGTGGACACAGACCACGTACCCAAATTTCTGTCCGAAAAAATGACAGTTTGTAACTATTTATCTTCCTTTACACATTGTCTGTATTGTTAAAGCAATTAAACAGCGGTGCCAAGGTCGAATAACGACAGTTTATCAAACGGAAAAAGTACTAAAAGATAGTGTATGGAAATTGTGCATCGTTCAGTTGCCACATTATTCCTTTCTTCTAGCAATGGCCGCATGTTTTCTTTTAAACCGAGTATGTCGACCGATATGGGGTGCATATTAGTGGGCACGTTCATTGGCATGGCCATACTGCCATCCTATTATTATGTCTCTTTGTTACCCCTTGTACGAATATTTTTCACAAACATATTGTTCTTTAACGTCACTCAGCGTTTTGCGTAAGCATACTTTACTGGTCGGTTTCAGACCGCGCGACGCGGACGTTGCTGAGGCCGAAAGCAGAAGGCGGATCTGCGCAGCACGCTGCTCCGGTCAATGGCGCTAGCTAGGACTAACGTCCAGATGAGCTCCTGCCACAGTTTGGGAAAAGAGCAGCTGGACGGCCGCTCTTGGACAAACTCAGGCTGCATACGGTCGATGCACATTTCTTAGCTTCACGAAAACAGCTGAAGCTCAAGTGACCCAGAAGCATCGCCATTTCGTTTCTACCATCATGAGTGCCCAGTAAATATTTCAAAAAGAAGACCAAAAATCACTGGAGCCATGCAGAGGACTGCATCGCTGGGTCAGCTGTGTTCCAAGAGCTGATTTTCCACAGTGACCTCTTGGACGCTCAAACACAGGTTTCAGCTGAACACGACTATTGCGGCTCCTTCAAGCAGCCGTCTTCTGTAAAGCCGACAAAAAGCCCTGTTCTTCAAAATGCAGCCTCTGAAGATTCTTCTTTCCGCAACGGAAGCAAGCCTCGACGAAAAATTTCATCTGGTCATGCCAGTGAGATTGTATTTGCATCTCGCCCCCCTGAAGGTTGCTGAACGTTTATTTTCATAATGGCTGTGTTGTATGGCATAACAGTTGTGTATATATATATATATATATATTATATATATATATATATATATATATATATATATATATATGTGTATATATATATATAATATTAACTGATATATTGCAGCATTGTTATCAATTTGGCCACGCCGACAAAAGTAGATGGTGCAAAAGCAATGGCATAGTATGTATAACAATCTGCATCAACGGTATGCGTACTGCGTAGGTACGCATACCGTTAATGTAGTAGTGTTCTCCATGAAGCGTTCCGGCGCGTGTGGCCCTGACGGTATTTATATTCGCATCCTATGTTGTGTTGTTGTGTTGTGTGCACCCGTTGTACTGTTGTGGTGTGTGCACCCAGTGTAACAGGTGACCGCCGTCTCCGACCCCTCCCGCCACTGAGCCGCCACCCGTGCGGTGGTGTTTGTAATAGGACCGGCCGGAAGGGTCCTGGGGACGGGTGGAGGGGTACCGCGCCGGCCGGGGGACAATAGGACCGGCCGGAAGGGTCCTGGTTACGGGTGGAGGAGGACCGCGCCGGCAGGGTGAACGGCGTCCCCCAGCTGCCTGAGACGCTTCGGTGTCGGGAGATGGTTTGCCTTTGAGCGAGCGCTGTCGCGTGAGGTCGTGTGCGCAATATACGTTGCTACAAGCTATTTCGGCACTATGCCCAAGTAGAAGAAAGTGACCGCGAGCAGTGGTGTGACACCTGCCAGTGGTGTGACACTCCACGGATGCCGTGCGCGACGCGTTGTATGACGCGTTCGCCATGGACCCACTGGCCGCATACGACGCCTACTCGAGCCGCCGCCTGCAGCTCGGTGAGTCAGCGGACGTATAACTGGCGGAGCTGCGCCGGCTGGCCACGCTGTATGGAGGTGTGCCTGACAGGGCGCTAACCTGCGCATTCATCGCCGGTCTGCCGGGCACGGTCCGAAGCACAATTCGGGCCGGCATCCGCGCGGAAGCTCTGGACCTGGCGAGCATCCTCGCACGAGCGCGGGCGGTGCTGAGCGATGAGCGCGTCTCTGTGGCAGCAGCTGCGACTCGCAAAGAAGCTAGCGAAGTGGATCCTCGCAGGTCAGCAACGCGTCAAGTAAAACGTCTGCCACCACGATGCTGGGCATGCGGCAAGACAGGACACATCGCAAGGCTCTGCCCAAACGCCCAGGAGGCCGCGTCAGCGCGAGCGCCGTCTCCCAGCCTCACTTCGCTCTCACTTCCCGTCGTCCAGCTCAGCGTCGATGGGCGTGAGTGCCGTGCGCTGGTGGACACAGGGTGCACAGACACACTGATCTATGTAGGATGCTGTCGAAGCTGGACGCCAAGGCCCGTAAACATGACGGCCGTGAACGGCGGGACACTGCGCTTCAGTGGCACGGGTGACCGTCACGGTATTTCACCGGGTCAGGCGAGACACTCACAGTGCTGGTTGTGCCCGACAGGCCACGCCGTGTATAAATTTTGGTAGACTAAGGAGTGCCACATCTTGGGATAATTTTCAGAAAACTGGCAATAATTTTGGGTATATTCCCTCCTTTGGGTATATTTCCTCCTTGGGTATATTCCACCCTTGGGTATATTTCCAGTTGGTATTCTACATTTTCTGCATAGAGGAGTCTCGTCACCAGTGTTTAATGGTTTATTCACCTTTTCACCTTATTTGTACCCAAATCTGCTTGGGCGCAATGCTATTGTAAGGCAAATGGCAAAAAGCGACGGTGAAGTGTCTACGTTTCTTTGATAATTAACTACTGAGTATTCTGCGTCCCAGCACATCAGGGGATGTTAGTTTCCTATTTCAGAATCTGTATTTTTTTTAGATATGGTAGATTTTTAAGCGGTTTTTCCCCAGCTCAACCCCCCCCAAAAAAAAATGGAGAAGCCGTATGGCCCTGCCAACGGCTGGGACCCACACCAGATCGCGACCGTGACTTGGCAAGTCAGCCGGTAAGGGGCCCATTTTGCATGGTTCATAGGGCCCTTCTGAAGTTCTGACCGCCCAGGGGCCCTGTCGGTCTGACCAAGGGACCCTCTGACATGCACGGGGGCCCTTTGAACTTATCAGGAGCCCTCTGGTCTGGCTAGGAGCCTTCCAGCCTGCTCAGGGGACCCTTTCGACTTGGTTAGGACCTGCGGTGTCTGCTTTTTCTCCCTACCGACATGCTCGCTCAGAGACCCCTCAGACCCGCTCAGCCTCAGGTGTCCCTTCGACTTGCTCATTGGCCCCTCCGACCTGCCCAGGGACCCTAAGACCTGCCCGGGGGCCCTCTGTGCTGGATTACGGGACCATTTCGACGTATTCAGGGGCCTCTGAACCACTCAGGGCCTTCGGACCTCCCCAGGGGGTCCCTTCGACCTGCCCAGGAGCCCTTCTGTGTTTGGCTATGGGCCCATTCAAACGTGTTTCAGGAGGCCCTCTGACCACGTCATGGGGCCCTTTCGACTCGCAGGGGCCCCTTTGACCTTGCCCAGGGGCCTACGATTTGCCCAAGGGCCCTCTGTTGTGGCTAGGGCCCATTTCAACCGTGTTCAGGGGACCCTCTGACCCAACTCAGAGGCCCTTTTCGGCCTACTCAGGGGCCCCTCCGACCGCCCAGGGGGCCCTCCGACCAGCCCAGGGGCCCTCTGTGCTGTCTAGGGGCCAATAAGACGTGTTCATGGGGCCCTATGACCGTTTCAGGGGGCCATCTGACTCGCTCAGGGGCGCTTTTGGCTTGTCCAGGTCCCCTCTGAAACATGCACAGGGCTCGTGAGCGTGCTAAGGGCCCTTTGGTCTTTCAGAGCGGGCCCTGGTGGCCCTAAGTCCTTCTGGGAAGTACTCTAAACTCTCTGCAGAACACGTTTCGCGTGTCCTTCGACCCATGATACCGCGCTTCGTGTGGTCTCGAAGGTCTTTTTCGGTGCGCTACGCGCGCCGAAAAGGGTCCGCCGGGCCTCCAGGGAAGGGGGCGGCCGCCTCCACCATCCCCCTCCCCTTGGCTACGTGCCTGCGTGCTACAGAAGTAATACATATATAAATTGCAGTATCACTGCAATAGATACTGCAGTTTATAATTACCGAAACCACCAAAAATCGTTTTGATCAAACTTGGTTTACTTAAATTGGACCAAAATGGATAAAGCTAAGGACAACACTTTTTTGGACCACGCCGGATCGAATGGTGAACAAATGACCCAGATCGGTCACATAGCTTCTGAGCATCAGCAGTGTCTGGTGATTGTCCCCGGAAACCGGCTATGCGCACCCGTTTTCCTCCAATACCCAAGGAAATATACCCAAGGAGCCAGATTGGTGCCAGTTTCTGCAATTATCCCAAGGATGTGGCCACTCCTTATCCTTTGTCTACCAAAATATACACGCACAGGCCAGCGGTTTGAAATGTAATGTTCAGATAAGTTAAAATCCATGAAAGCACAAGCATTGGCATTTTTTTAACCAACCTAAACCTAACTAAACTACCTAACCTAACCTAACCCCAAACCTAACCCACACCTACCCAAACCGTAACCTACCTAACCCAAACCTAAACCTAACCTCCCCATAACCTAACCCAACCTAACCTAACCTACCTAACCCTAACCTAACCCTAACCTAATTTAACATGGGCTTTTTTACTTATCTGAACATTACATGTTAAAAACACGCCACAGTGCCACTAGGCTGGACATGGTGCTATTTGCCTCGCATAGCGTTTAAATTTGCAGAGCCGTTATTTGCGTCTTTAAATGACGTCATATCATGTATCACTGTTGATTTGTTCGCTCTTCAGTTGTTTTTATCATGCAATTTAATTAAATATAGCTCAAATAAATACAAAAAGGCAATATCATTTCTTCTTTGTGTTTCCAGGAAAGTTGCTGACAATTATGACGTAGGAGCATCACTCTAACACGAATTACGAAGCAGCGTTAGCTTAAAACTACCTTGAAATCTTCTTAAATAAATGATGAAAAATAGCTTGATCCATTTCGTGGCCTCTTCTCAATGATAACCTGAACTTCATTTAACGGGAAAAACTACTTACTTTTTTGTCTATGGCCTTTAACACTACGCAGTCAGCTGAGTATGCCACGCCGTCAGCTGATTATATCAAATGACGTCCCGACTTAGGTTGCGTATTAGCAATTCATCGATGCTCTTTTATGTCGGCCTTTTTTAGTGGTTGCGACCCTCAATTTGTGAAAGTTGCTTAACTTATTTTGAACATAGGAGTTTGTATAGTTTTGTTTCTGGTTGTATATAATATAGCATTATGCTTTATATAATCATGAAAGATAATATTTTTCACAAAAAAACAACAACAAACAACTTATAACAACGGGAAATTACATCAAAAGCTCATCGTTGCCCTTGGACAACGACCTACCTGTGCTTAATTTAGTGTCGGCAATTTGTTTCAGGTACATTGCCCAGCGTTGAACAAATTTGAAACACCTGCACCAGATATGGCGCGCTTCAAATAGTGATGGAAAAACACTGCTCATGAGTTTCGAAAGAAGTAGATGTACTTGTTTTTTATTAGTAAAAACTTACAACATTAAATAAGGGAATAATTGTATTTAATTCTTCAATTAAAATTAAATCATTGTTACACCATAACGGAAGCATCATACATTTTTCCTAACAAAAATACAAGGCCATTATTTCCCTTTAAAGATGACCTATTGCCTTTACAGTTCTAACGGCCGGCATACACGCACTCCGCTGAGCTGGTTGTTTTGATGGATACCTTCTCATCGTCCTTATGTTAGTCTATTACCGTCTATTTCTGCTAAGCCATAACTGTTCTTGATGCGCAATTCCTTTCAAAAGAGCACCTGTTCCCAATTAATTATTAGCAGGTGCGATGGCATACGATTGTCGACTTCACCATATCTCCTAAAAGGGAACCACGTTCCTCCGTAAATAGTGTCAATTTAATAAATATCGTGATTTGAAGTATGACTGGCCAATCTGCAATGAAATGGCCTGGCCGGCTGTGAATGTTTGATGAGCTGAATGTCAGGCAAGGCTGTTTGTGTGAAGGTCAAGCAGGTGCAAGCCAGACAGACGTGGGAGGAAACTGCCGTCCTGGGGTCACCGGGGAGGGGAACACGACACTGTTTATTCGCCGCCACCTCAGCAGAGCGTTGGGTGGCATGACGACATCGACAAACCACCTGGATAGGTAGCCAAACTAGTCTTTTCATGGTTGACTCCAGGTTTAAAGGGAATAGGTCACCTTTAACCCACGCACTGCAGGGGGTTCGCGCCGAACACGAACTGCAGGGGGGTGATTTCCGACCCCCCCCCCTGAGATTCTTTGAAAACTACGCTACGTAGCGACTAGTGGAAAACTGACTTAGATAGCTTGAGACAAGTTCCATCGAAAGTATACCAGTCTTTTCTCAATTCAGGTCAAAATTGAGGTAACCAGAGGTCAACAAAGGTCAGATTTTCGATTTAAAGACTTCGCTCCAGTAACCCCCCAAATACCTCGAAAGCTATGATAGCTAGGAACAAACCGAAAAAAAATCGAAAGCTCTTGAAACATACATTCTCTTTCATGTCTTCAGATTTTAGATAAGGTAAATAAATTAGGTTACAGAGGTCATCGAAGGTCAAAAGTATTTGTTTGGTAAAACTGTTATTTGTGAATAACATGACACCTAGCAAAGATAAGGAAATAATTTTGACTCCATCGTATTTGTCTCGTCAAGGTGCTTTGCAACATATGTTTAGTGTACAGCTGAAGTTGGTTCATTATTGGCTCACGTGCTTTTGTGAAAATGCTTAACAAATCTTAACCAAAGGATAAAAGGGAAAAGGGTTCAAACGCCGGCTTAGTATACTAGTTTGAGTGCAAATGTAGGAAAGTATACATAGGGGAGACAGGAAGAAGCTTGAAGACGAGAGAAAATGAACACAAGAGAGCCATAAGGAACGGTGCTGAAAATCATTCTGGTATTTCTAAACACGTGTTAGAGACAGGCCATGTGGTGTTATGGGAAGAGGTCAAAATTCTAGCTTTCGAAACAAATTGGAAAAAACGAAAGATCAAGGAGGTTATTTTTATAGCAAAAGTAAACAGCAATATGCTGCTAAACACAAAACCCGGAATTCAAATGGACAATGTGTATCGTGTGCTCTAGCTTTTCATCAATGTGCATGTACTCGCGCTATCTCTCGATCGGTGGCATGAGAGTGGTGTAAGGAACGAGTGTTAATTTTTAATGAAATATGTGGCGGAGATAATTTATACTGGTGTTGACTGATACATGTATGATATTGAAAATTATTGACAATTGTATTTCGTATTGCGTTAAATCAGAAGCGGGCAATTCAAAATGGTTTTGGTTGTGGAATTTTCAGTGGCTATTCTCACTTGTACTTATAAAGTGTTATTGAGCTGATGAAGAAACCGTATGGACTGAAGGCTGATAGCTTTAGCGTAATTTGTGGCCTTTCCGAATAATAAACTTAAAAAGTGGAGTACTATATTTGTCGCCAACTCTTTTAACTATGAAGATTTGAGTTGAAAAGAGGATAGCTCAGTCTGTGTGTCTGCGAGTGATGGTCCTGGTCCTTTGGTCGGCATTGCAATTATATCCGGCATTATATTAGCTCGTTCCAGAAGCAACCACTGAGTCAGCAAAGACTCTAGAGAGAAATTTCTAGTTTGATTGTTGCGGAACTACGCTTGGAGCAGCTTCCGGGTGTCTCGAACAATTGTCGCCCATCCTGTCCGGCCAGGTATGTTTGTCTGTCGCAATGGTTTTGGCCGTTGAGCTGAATGGTCAGGAACTCGGTAGGTCTCTCTTTGCTAAATGTTTGGTTACATTCGACTTGTTTTACCTATTGCTCCATAGCACATTGCTTTAAAGCCATATACTAGCTCAGCCTGCCTTGAAACAATCACACTACTTATAATCAAGTTTATGAACGTGAAGGTTTTTCTTTTTTTTGCCAGCGCAAAATTACGTTTCGGACCTCTGATGGGAGCCCGTCAAGGTATCAGACTATCCACGTCAATATTAAAAATAAGTGGAAGCCTTTTCTTCTCTATATTAGATGAACGCCTCTTGATTCGTGTGAAGAAAAGTCCATTATAAAATGTTCATTCAAATCGATTGTTTCCAGTGCAATGTTGATATAAGTCCAACTGTTTCCATTGCAATAATATACTTGGCATCCGATCTAACACGATCGTTACACTTTGACACTATTTTATGGGGAAGGTGGGAGCAGTCCCTTTAAGAGCTCGATAATATGTGTGTGCCGGTAAAGAAGTTTTCTCTGTTGAGCTCTAAGACAATTGTGAACAACTCTTAATTTGTGGCAGGAGTTCATTCTAACTGGATAGCAGGAGTTTGTGGTCTGTTGATCACGTTGTTTAATTTTTTTTTAACTCTGATTTTTCTGGTCTCGCCAACTCGAAGTAAAATTGTTAGACTTGATTTTTATCTTTTTCGTGCTCTTGCAGGTGCACCGCTAAAAGATTTCGTTTTTAGTTGACTCTTCGCTATCGCCAAAAAAATCCATGTATTGAGGCTTGTTTGACTTTCGGTCTCGGCCACAAATCTATTGCAATTTTTTCCATGTCTTTGCTTTCTCGTGATACCAACTCATATACACCACACTATGTAATTTCGGTCATGACTCCTGTTTTATTATTTCTTAGCACTCACGTTCATTGCAACTGTCATATCACTGGTTGCTCGACACCATGATAGATCATTGCAAGTAACATATGGGCGACGCGGCTCGACAGGACCAAACGAGTAGGTTGGTGCTACAATTCTCGATTCGTTTCTTAATACCGTGCTATTCATTATCACTATTAGTTAATTAGGTCCAAACGACATGTAATGAGCGTGTAATGGACAACTTGTCCTTATAAGATGATACACTCTCTCCTGAGATCCAACGAGATTATAGCACCACATTGCATCGCCTGGGGTCATACAGATACTGAGCTTGAAAATATGCATGAATTGTCGAGTGAATTGGGCCTGATCTAATGCAGATTATCGAGAAAAGAAAGGTTTGTATATTGTCCCGTTCACTGGTATGACAATTTGGTGTTGAATTCCAGGAAATTGACTCTGACCTTAGGATGTGTCCCACACCGCTGACGTACAACCAAAGTATACGAGATAAGACGCGAACATATTGGTACTGATTGCAAATAAACTCTTCTAGTAGCCTCAACTGTATAGTTTACAAACCATAAATAATTTCTGAAATAGACTGTGGACTTTGACACAGACCATACACCATAAATTCTTCTTGTTGTAATACTTAGGGTCACATTTAGATAGTTGGATTTTTATTTATCACTCAGGGAGTCAGCACCTTTACTGCCATGTTCCCGGAGTTTACGAATGCTCTGGTGACGATTAAGACCAGAGAGAGAGGGGACCTGGTGGGTTTGGAGCGTGTGTTAGGGTGCCATCATGCGAAGGAAACCACGGAATGTGCTCACCAGCGCCTCCCCCCTGAGTGACCGTTAATTGTTGTTATCCCTGGACCTGCAAGGATGATCCTTTGCAACTACAAAAATCGGTCCAAAAGTGTATGGCAAAATCTTGAATTGCTCCTGGAGCAAACCCATTAACAGGCAGCTAGTCTGGGAGAATTGGCGGCGCTGCGCGGCGCCGTTTTTCCGGTACTCATGAAAACCTGAGGGGGCGGAAATCAACCCCCCTGCAGTGCGCGGGTTGAAGTTGTCTTGAAATTTATCCATATGTGGCATTTTGAACTGAAAAAATAATATCACATTTATTGGGACGATAGATGAATATCCGTCTAAAAACGAACAAGTTTCTCTTTTCTCCTTCATGGCCATAAAAAACATATATGACGTCAAAAAGATATATGACGTATGACGTCACGCATATGGTAGCTAAGATATGGAAGCTATTGCAGACAATAATGGCGGACTCAAAGGGAGTGCTAGTTCACCTTTAACATGGGGTTTTGAACTGAGATAACAGATTTGTAGATCAGATAGAAAAATGGGTTGTGGTAAACTAATTACCTCGCTACGCTAAGAACTTTCGACACATGACTATGTATAAGAACGTCCTGCAGGGTCATGCCAGGACAGATCGACCAGGAGCTAGCACCGACTTCGACTTCTCCGATGTCGATTAAAGTCCGTGTTTATTAGGGGTTATCTGGGGCGCCAAATCGCGCTGTGTCAGTTTCAGCTTGATTGGAGTCACGGCTGCTGAGTTATGGCCGCCGGCATTTTTGTGAGGTCACCTTGCTTGACAGCCGATCAGCCAAGAACTCCACAACATGTTATCCAACTGCTGGTAACTAATATATTTTCTGAATGGTAATGCAGTTATAAATATTATCCCAGGCCCATTTTTTATTTTAGTGTAGATTCCGATTGAGTGACCCGTGACCTCTGGTGACCTGACCTTGACACGAGTGCAGTGAAAATAGATGTGTTTTACATTTGTATAATATACTTACTTTGGTGAGTTTTCGTTGCACAGAGAAAAATAATTGGAGATAGGTATTTTCTATAAATTACGTACTTTTTAATCGCTCAAAATAACGCGTTGGGTGCGTTTCTTGATGACCCAGTAGCCATCGCTGTTCAGTGACCTCTGCTTGGTCACCTGAGGTCGTCTCAGGCTACCAATACTTTTTTGCCCATTACTCTTGATATAATAAAGATAGAGAGACGTGCAAATTACACCACTGTGCTTATCTCGTCGAGTTGTGTCGCCCCATATGCAGCATGACATACCTGGGTCACCAAATGATCTTAACCTAAGGTCAAATTTTGACGTTGAACTAACCAGGTCACCACTAATATATTTCGAAGCACCTTGACGAGACAAACACACTTGAGCTTACTTTATTTGTATATGTTGAATCGCTAACAAGTAATTGACGAACAGCTGTTATTACTAGCAACAACGAATAACTTCAAGATGCTCGTGAATATCTTTTCATATATTAAAGCTATTACAATAATTTTAACAGGATCGTGTTTGTCTTGTCAAGACGCTTAAAAACATATTAATGTAGACCTAGTAAGGTCAATTTCAAAATTTGACCTCATGTCAAGGTCATTTGATAACCAATATAGGTCATGTTGCATATCAGGCGACGCCAATCGAGCGATACAAACACAATAGTGTCATTTGAATGTCTTTATCTTTATTGTATCAGGGGTTATTGCCAAAAAGGTGCTGGTGGCCTCAGATGACCTAAGCTGACCTTGCAGTGGTCACCGAGCAAGAATTGCACCTGGTTCATCAATCAAGTTATCCAAAGTAACCTCTAAGTGGCTTATATTGCAACCTGAAACCATCGTGTTACACAGAAACCGCAACAAAGGCCATCATGGGCAATTCATTAGTTTGCGTTGGTGAAAAGAGATAAAAAACGTTATTTTGAGCAATTAAAAGTACATTTCTAGAAAATGACTATCTCCAATTTTTGTCCTGTTCAAAAAAACTCACCAAAGTTTATCATACAAATATAAAACAAATCAATTTTCTCTACGCTCGTGTCAAGGTCAGGTCACCAGAGGTCACGGGTCATTTCGTCAGAATCCACCAAAAATATAAACGGGGCCTGGAACGATGTTACTCACTTCATTGACATTCAGAAAATGTAAAGGTTCTTAGGAATTGGATAATTTGTTTTTGAGTTATTGGCTGATCGGCTAAATCATGCTATGTGACCTCACGAAAATGCCGGAGGCCTGCACTCGGTAGCCGTTACTCCCATCGAGCTGAAACTTGCACAGCGCGATTATGCCCCAAGATAACCCCCAACACAGACTTAAATCAAAATCTGAAATTTAGGGTGTTAATTTGGGGTTTTTGCTTGTCGATCTGTCCTGGAATGTCCCCCCTTCATAGAACACAAAGTTTCATTTCCCCGAAACTTAGGCGGTAGTATGACATCATACCTGTTGACGTCAGAATTGCGCGTCATACGCAAATTCTGCCGCAAACTAGCTAACCATTGTCATAAGTACCAATCACAACGATCATAACTGTTGTTTACGTTACAAGCAGCCTGCCTAATGCGTAATATATGCCTTAAGTCCGTCATTATTGTGTACGACAGATTTCGTATCCAGGCTACCATATGCATGACGTCATACATTGCCATGAAGTGTATGGCCATGAAGGAGAAAAGAGAACCGTGACCATTTTTTGACGGAATGCATCTATCGTCCAAACAAATGTCATGTTCGTTTTTCAGCTCAAAATACCCCGTATGGTTCAATTTCAAGACAACTTTCGAGGTGGTGGCTTCCCTTTAATCGTCGCTGCAAACGCGATTGATATAAAAATGAACGACACTTTCTCGAAAATTACGTTCCCCATATTATTACTTAATATCAAGGTAAAATATTGACCTTGAAAACAAATTCCCATATGAGAAAGGTATCTTAGATTTGGGGATGATTCAGCGTCAAACGGCGATATTGAGATCAAAATATTCCTGTTCGAAAATGAAGTTCGCCCAGCGTTCTAGGAATGACATTTGCATCGTGTCAACAGTGTCTGTTTTTTTACCTCGTCCCGTTATAACAGATGTCTCAGAGGAAAATATCCCAGTTCAGTGGAGGCTTTCCGTAGTGTCGTTTGCGACGATTGAGACATTTGGGTTATCCCCACCCGATCAAAGCAAAATCGACATTCTGACCTGATATCAAAGTCGAACGGCGCCATTGTGAGAAAATATATAGTGTCAACACAAATGCCAGCCAAATACTCTATCAGCTTCACACCTGGCCATGCCTCATAGACCTATAGCCTTTTTAAATACTGTTATCGCCGCTATCGCAATTGTCGTCGCAAATATCGCCGGACATAATCTCGTCCGGGTGTGCTGTCAGAACGTGAAGCATGGAGCAGCATGACGCGAACATAGCCGCACTGCATTTTTTTTTTTTTTCTCGTGAAGCAAAGGCGGATCCACGGGGGGACAATGGCCACTCCCCAAGACCGTCCAAGGGGGTTAAACTATGTTTCCCCCAAATGGGGAGAGAAGTTAACAATTTATCGAGAGAAAAAATTGCAGCAGTCAAAATTAAGCTATTCACAGAAAATGAAACTGCTTCGCGGCATGACACCAGTTCCCAATTGTTAATACAAATGATCGTAAATTGTTTTTTGCAGCAGTCAAAATCCAGCTATCAACAGCCAAAACTGAAAATTTTGTAACGCTTCGCGTCATGTCACTAGTTTCCCAATTGCTCATATAAATTTGGAAAATGATTTAAATGAATTACATGAAATGTCTTGCAGAGGTTCTCCTTTGGCGGTAATTGCCGGCCCCAGGGCCCACTTCCTTCACAACATATCAACTTTCAAGCGGCGCGGGCTACATGTGTTTTTTTACTGGACTAGAGCTGGCATAAGCCAAAGCTATAATTATTCATGAATTATTAACTTCATATTGATATCACAACACAAATTACAAAACAATGTTTTACAGCACTTAAAAACACTCACCATGTTCATAACAATCATAAACCACTACGTGCAGCAATCCTAAGATTTTCTTATTTCATCCACCTTCTCAAGCACAGCTTGCTCAATATGTTTTGCTCCAATGATAAGTGGTGACTACTTCCTCTGCTCCTTTGAAACAAACATGTTTTGGTTCTGAATCCATGTCCATCCCATGTGCAGCCCAATCAGTGAAGGTATGGCCACTATGAGCACCAGGTTTCTATGTACGAACTGACGAACTTTATCCATGCTTTCTTCAAATGGGAATTAATTCAGCTTATACAACATCAATTAAAGCAAACTGAAACGGATACAATAAAATATAAAATAAGGAGTCTGAATCACATTTCAGCTTGCCGCTTGGGAAACGCGCGGACATGTAACTTAACATGTAGTTAAGTTAGTCTTCCGAGTTCCGAAAAAGCGACGCGAACGAAAAGACGTGGACATCGGCACCTGGAAGCTGCCCCAGCGGCACCCAACCTGCTGGTCCGAATAGCTTATAGCACGTGGACCGGGGCTGGGCCATGTCCCCAAGCCATCTTCCCCAGATCCACAGGGATTATTTTTGTGCGGAAAAGTCGTTCTGACTTCTGCCTCTTGCTGCTTTTAAATCATTTTAACTGTTACCAGTCGTTTGTTACAAATCGGTACATATGTATGCAACTAGTATTTTTGTATGCCACCGGCGGTGGCGGTGGCCCGTGACAGTCAGCGCTCAATAGATGTATGATAATGTACTATTGAACGCTGACTGCCACCGCCACCGGTCATCGTG
>VOPJ01002301.1:0-18626 GCA_014673585.1 Semibalanus balanoides
AGGTCAATTGTGACCTTTATCCTGTATCTTATATGAATATGAATATGAATATGAATTAATATAGTGAAACACAACACTAATTGAACACATATTGTGCCCAGTAATTACTGGGTACTCTGAAAGTAAAGTTTTGATTTATTAACCATCGCTCCTTACTCCCAGTTCGTTGGAAGGGTTCGGAGGTGTCAAACTCCGTGACATACACCACTCAAAAGCCGAGCTCACGCGGAATCCAGCCATGTAAATATTTCCGAAAATCCATCGCGCGCTTTTTGTATTGTCATTTTCCCCGAAATCGCGCCCCTTTCGTCTGGCCGGGGCTGTCGCGTATGGTATGGCGAAAATGCAGACCAATGATAATGATGATTGGGGTTTTCGGACGCACCGAATAATGGGTCACACGGCGGCCAGCAGACCAATGACATGTCTACCGATCCGTCATACTCTGCACAACAAGGTATCATAGAATGCAAAGCCATTAGATCGTTTGGTTGCACGACTGCATCAAGGGTAAGCGCTCCCAGTGTGGGCACTACAGCGCACTACCGCACGGCGCCTCACGCGCAGAATCGCCCCTCGCGACACGCTAGCTGAGCACTGCGCGCCGCCGACCCGGCTTACGGAGCAGGCTCTCGCCCAGTCACGGACAAACGGTGCATCGCATGTTGAAAAACATCTCTTGTCCCGTTAGCCGAGCTATCCAAGGAGATCGTGACAAATTTCAAGCCACCTCCGATCGCTGCAAATGGTGCCTTTGGACAATGGTATGCACCGTATTTGCCATACGTAGTAGCATCTGACCGGGACTCGCTTCACTGGCTGCATCGGCCAGATTCGGTCGGCTTCGAGTCCGTACACAATGTGACGTCAAGAGGCACGGCGTACCGCCGCCGGTCCATTGCCTGACCCTACTCTGCCAAAACCGGCCGGCGCTGATGTGAGCTCAGAGGCCAGGCGCGGCGGCCGCGTCCACGACCTGACTCGACCTAGCCAACCGCCCGGCGGCGGCGCGCCGTGCCTCTGACGTCACACTTCGTTCTGACGTGATGTCAGGCGCATCCAGACACAACGCCAGACAAATGGCTTTGGATTCTATGAATACTTGTGATGATGATGATTGGGGCTTTAGGGCGCCGCAACAAAGTAGTTATATGGCGCCCATCCAATAGAGCGCCGCAACAAAGTAGTTATATGTCGCCCATACCTTGTCGTGTAGGGCATGACGCATCGGTTGACATTACATTCGTCTGAAATTTGGGCAATATGATACGGGATACGCGGTCACGATGGCCAACATGATTGGGGGCACGAATTTGGACACAATATCGATAAAAAAACGCTAGATTGATTAAAAAAAATATATATACATCGCTGGATGCAGCGTGAGCTCAGCTATCAAATGGTCCATCTCACGTTGTTTGACACCTCACTTATCAGAACCCTTCCAACGACCCGTGTACTAAGAGCTTGCCATTCATCACTGTAGGTGTGTTATGAGTGCTTCCGTTACAAGCCTATGTATTTTAACTTGAACTTGAGTGGGCTTGATACTACAATTTAACAAAGCATGATTACGATGATCGAAGTTAACGGGCGCAATGCAAGAGCAAAAACACTGGAATGCCAACAAGCGTGACATACATTTGCGATATGGATGGATACTTCATGCAACTACCCCACCTGTATACTGACCGACGGGAGAAGTCATGTCCAGAGTTTCCACAGCCTCACCTGTATACTGACCGACGGCAGAAGTCAGTCCAGAGTTTCCACAGCCTCACCTGTATACTGACCGACGGCAGAAGTCATGTCCAGAGTTTCCACAGCCTTACCTGTATACTGACTGACGGGAGAAGTCATGTCCAGAGTTTCCACAGCCTCACCTGTATACTGACCGACGGGAGAAGTCATGTCCAGAGTTTCCACAGCCTCACCTGTATACTGACCGACGGGGAAGTCATGTCAGAGGTTTCCAACAGCCCTCTACCTGTATACTGACTGACGGCAGAAGTCATGTCCAGAGTTTCCACAGCCTCACCTGTATACTGACCGACGGCAGAAGTAATGTCCAGAGTTTCCACAGCCGAGTTGGCAAGCCACGGCCTCGTCTGGAACAGCGTCGCCAGGATCGTCTCATTGTCGTCCTGTATCGCCGCAGCAGCAGCCGACACGCTCTCGCCGTTCCGTCTTCGGTTGTAGGCGGTCTGCAGTGTTTTCAGCCGGCTCTTGCACTGGTCGCTGGTGAAGACGACGTTCAGCAGTCGCAGCTTCTCCGAGACTTGTTCATACGCCTGGAAAACGTCAGTTGTTTGTTAGAAGCGTGCGTGAAGTGCTGGCCGTCATTGAGCTGCCGTGGAACCCACAACTGGAAGTGATTGCCGAAGGTAATAGCATTGTTTGTTTTCGACAAACACGTGTTTGACTACGAGATCAACTGACTTGATGGTATTGCAGTGTTGAAAAAGACGGCAGACGCAGCGCGGGCGGGGATCGTTTTCATTTGGTTTCTATGTGCATTATACATTCATACAAAAAGCAAACACACACACACACACACACACACACACACACACACACACACACTACCAACAGGACGCGAACGTCACGCAATCGCACGCACGCAAGCCACTATTTTTATATATTTGAGTTGGTCGAACCTCCAATCCCGAGCTACGGGTAAGGAATCGCCCGCAACGCCGCACGCACGCACGCACGCACTGCGACGCACGCACGCACCACGCTACGCAGCACGCACGTCACGCCACGCAACGCCACGCACGCCGCACGACGCCAACACGCAACGCACGCACGCCGACGCACGCACGCACGCCACGCACTGCACGCACTGCACGCACGCCACGGCAAGCGCACGCACGCACGGACGCACGCACTGCACGCACGCAGCGCACGCACGCACGCACGCACCGCCACGCACGCACGCACGCACGCACGCACGCACGCACGCACGCACGCACGCACGCACGCACGCACGCACGCACGCACACCAGAACAGCTGGTTATATTGTAACCTGACAAGAAATGTTTCAATTTTTAGTATTTTGAGAATCAATTGCTTTCAAAGCGAACAGTTTTCGAAAATATAAACTGGGAAAATAGCAGCATTAATCAAACAAAAACCAACCTAAAAGGAGGCCAATTATGTAACTACTATTTTACATATGCAGATAGTCAGGTGAACACACAAATCAATAACATTGGCGTTATTCTTCAAGCCTTTTCGTTATTCACTGTATTGGAAGCAATGCTGCCACCTGGCGATAGGAAAATGTAACTAATTTGTTGATTTATTGGGGTTTAAGAGCGTTTCTTGAAGGATATAATCCTGTTGATTTGTGCCCAAAACGTACAGTTAAACTAGTTATCGAGGAGAGGATTTCACTGGGAGGTTGATAGCACGGATACATGCAAAAACACAGCCATTCCGAACCCATCGTGAATCGTCCCCTTGTTGTTCTATTTTTGTGTGTGTGGGGGGGGGGTGCATCAAAACCTTATGTTAGGGTCACAGTGACAGCTGCGTGTGCCCGCCCCGCACGATGGGTGCACCGGTAGGCGTGAAACGCGACTGGCTGGGCTGACCGGCGCTCGCTCGCGCCGGGTAGTGGAGTGGGGGCACGCATACTGTGAACCACTAGTGTGCCGAGCGCCTGACGATCCGTGGAGCGTTAAGACGTGTTCTTGAAGGATTTACCTGTTAATTTGTGCCCCAACGCCAGTTAAACTAGTCTACTGGGAGAGGATTAACTGGGAGGTTGATAGCACGGATACATGCAAAAACACAGGCCATGTCTGAACCATCTGAAATCGTGCCCCTTGTTGTCTATTTTTGTGGGGGGGTGCACTCAAGAACCTATGTTAGGTCAGTGACAGCTGGCCCGTTCCTTGGTTTGAAGGTATGGAACCTGTAACCGTGAAGCACATCTTTGTGTACATCCACGATTGTGTCCTAGCGCGCGTTTTTCTCTACAAAGTGTTGCTCTATTTAGTCGACCAATGGCGTTGCGAGTTCGTTCGTGTGGAAGCCCTCACTATTTGTGGTTTTTCCGGTAGCGTGTTCAGTTTTCGGCCGGGTTTCATCACGGGTGGATTCTCGTCTTTTTTTATTAATTTATGGGTGGGTTTTAACGGGTTGTTACGTGTGTCAAGTACACGATTCAAGAGAAGAGATCGTTTCACTTAGCTATTTTGCGCCCATAACCGGCACTTACTCAATTTCTGACCAGCATATGTCATGGGAAAGTCAATATCGCGAAGTCGTCAACAAAATTCGGGTAAAACACATGACGATGATTGTGGCTTTAGGGCGCCGCAACAAAGTAGCTATATGTCGCCCATGGGGTAAAACTTGGGTAAAACACATGAACCCCGCTACATTATCACATCCCATTCCATGGTATCACATCGTATACGCCTTAAAATGGGACGTTTTTACATAGGATATTTTTCATATAATTTATGTATGCAACCACAAGCATAGGGCTGTTAAGTGATGACGTCTCATGGTTCCAAAATCTGTCTGCGCTAACGTTGAAGAGTTTCATCAGGAGCAATGGTTGTTGAGTACCTGCTGTCAGTTTTCGTGTAAAATTCACTGTATTACCCAGTCCTCTATCACATTTTATTACATTCCATAATGCATTGGAACTTGTAGAGAAGTGGTATGCACTTCGACACTACTAAACTATTTACAGTAAAGCCCCTGTAGCTCAGTGGGAGAGCACTGGTCTTCTGACCTATCCCCGTAGTGGCTGCCTGGGTTCGAGTCGCTTCGGCGCTCGCTAATTGCTCCTGACTGGGATGGCCTGCGGCCGGTGGCAGCGGTCACACCCAAGGCCAGGTGACGTCAACAAGCGGGGCGGACCGTGTCCCGGTATGTCGGACAGGTACAACTTTCGTCTCCAAATTCTGTCGGCCAACAGGAATTGCGCGATCGGATGGTGAGGTCAGAACCAGCGCAACAAGCTCTGCTTAGCGCGGGTCCTGACCTCGGAAAGCCATGTATACAAAACATTCGGACTAAATGTATAAAAAAGCTGATACCTGAGCTAATTATTTGTATTTGTTTTATTTGCTTGCAACAAGAGTGACATTTTGAATTACACTTTTAAATTTTGTGGTTAGATAATTCGTGCATATAAAACGCTCATTATCATGTTAATTATATTGTTTCATTTTGTGACTAGAAAACGTATGCATACATAACGCCCATTGTATTTAGTAGCTTACCGAAGTTATCCGCTTTTCCTTATAACTCCCAAACATTATTGCAGACAAAATGGATCAAAATGAAAATATGCATCTTGTTTTACTCCATAACATTTTTGGGAGTCTGAAAAAAAAACAAGTGTACCAGAATTGAGGCTCAAAGTGAATCATCCCCTATATCTTTAAGCACTAGCGCAGTCAGCTGTTGGAACCTCGACATGACACCTAAAAGCCCTATAACGATTTTTTTTCTCATTTTGTATTAATATTTCCAATAGGCAGCCAATTGCATCCACAAACTACTTTAACAACAACCACTAGCTTGCTTTACATGTCCACCATTACTCACAAGTCTCATCTGATTCGGACGATTCTTCTTGCTGTCCCAATCATCAAACACCTTCACGTCGTGGACAACTTCCAGCAGCCGCCTCGTCTGCTCGCCCGTCCAGTTGTCAACGCGATGGCGGAATGCTGGCCTCAAAATGATTTCTGCAATGACAGTTCAATTTAGGTTTGTGTAAAACATTCCTTGTCACCACACTCATGCTAAGTGCTAACATTTGATATGTTAAGTGCTAAGATGCTAAGTGCTAACATACACACTTGGGTATCATGGTGATAGATAAATATAAAACGAAAAAATTATGCAGATTCAGAAAATGTGTGGTGTTAGTACCAAGGGTCCATTGATACCAAACAGGTTTAATTTGCCCTGTATTATGGACTAGCTTGGATACACGGCGTTGCCCGGGAAATCAAGTACCTACCTAATGTTAACAATAATGACACACACTTAATGTATTTTCCAAGTGGTGCGTAGTTGAGTACAGCTTGAAAAAATGCATACCCCGGTCATGTCCAAAGATTACACTTATCATGCTACTAGAATGTTAATAATACTGACACACTAAAGCGCCACTTAAAAATACATGCTACCAAGTAGTGCAAGCCACAGACGGACCTAGGCGACACATCCCGAATCACATACCATTGACACGTCAAACCTTTTGTGTCAGCAGGGAACAGCGGACAAACAGTTTATGTCAACTGGGGGACAGAAAATACTCCCGGACACGCCGGACTTCTCATGCTGTACGGATGTTAACAATACTGACAACTTAAGTACCACTTGAACAAATGCATGTTACCAGCTTGTTCCATACTTGGAGGCTGCAGCATTGCGTGTGCCATGCGTTATGGAGCATAATCGAACCTTACCTCACCTTTATCTTATGTCGCTGCTGATGGAACATATCGGGCCGGATGGACACATGCCAAGGCAGAAGAATGAATAAAAAAATACATCTTAAGAATTTCTGGGATGAATCTTAATAGATGTTACATCTTGAGAATATGGGGGTGACCATCTAGAGACTTCTGGGAGTGTTGCCAACCAATAAATCTGGAAGGTGGGTTGCTGAAATATTACCCAGTTGGTTTCTGATAGATAACAGTGGACAGGAAATACACACAGACATGCTGGACTTTTCATGCTATTAAAATACCGTCTGTTCTATAATTGGAGCACTAATGCGCCATACAATACTGACAAACTAAAGCACCACTTGAAAAAGCTTGTGTCGGCTGGAAACAGTAGACCAACAGTTAAGTCTGACAGGGGGCAGACAACAGGGGACAGACAGATTGTGTGAACAATGATGATGATGATGATTGGGGTTTTAGGGCGGACAGACAACGAAGGTCACATGCCGCCCAGTGTGGACGAGGGACTGCAGTAGACAAACAGGTTGTGTCTGACAGGGAACAGTCGATAGAATATTCAGACATGTTGGGCTTTTCATGCGATTAAAATACCAGTGTTCTATAATTGGAACACTAATGTGACAGAGGACAAAACATACACATGTGATACATTAACCCTATTCCGGTCTCCGTGGGGGCCAGATCTGTGCCCCGGTACGTTTTTCTGCCCGCCTCCTTGCTGTAACCGTTTACGGCTATTGTCTTTTGAAACTTTCTGACTTTCCTACATATGAATGACGCGTGTTCTGTTAAAATTTCGAAAAATCAGCCCAGCAAGGCGGCGTCCAGGCGTCATGTTTTTGGGAGGTCATCTATCCGAATCCGCAGGTGTGCGTCGCCATACTTCCTTTTCGTGTTAGCCCGGTGGAATAAAAGCGTCAGAAACTAAGTCGATGCTTTATACATCATACATAATTGGACTATACATATTTTGGGGCAGAGGCGAACTCGGGTACATAAAATGGGAGGCAATATTCTCCGTCAATTTAGTCCGATTTTCAAATAAGCAAGATGATAAAAGGCGTTCCGCACATAGTGCCCCCCCCCCCACGTTGTTTACCTGAATCCGCCTGTGCACAATTTGTTACATTTGACAAATTACAACAACAAAGCCCACATGTGACGTTCCCACGTCCCAAAAACTAAGGAAAAGCAAATATTTGTTATCCAAAAATCCCCCCATTTTTTATCCCTGAGTACGCCTATGATTTTTCACCTTTGTACTTGTCCCTTTCACACATTGAAGAACATGACATTGAAGCTCAAAAACGTTTTTTGCATGAAAATCGATCGAATCACATGGCCACAATGACCTTTCAAAAAACACCCCAAATTTTGGTATTTTTTGCCCCCTGGCCACTCATTTCTTAACAAAAAAAGCAATTTCTGGGTCCAAAAAGAAATACTTTGTCACGACGAATCCAATGGTGTTTGTCCCATCGAAATCGGCTGAGCGGTTCTCGAGATCTCTGGGGGGCAGAATCTCCCCCCCCCAGGTTAACGTAATTCTGGCCGCCCGCAGGGAATAGGGTTAACGTAATTCTGGCCGCCCGCAGGGAATAGGGTTAACAATACTAACAAACTAAAGCAGGTGTTCTAGACTGCCGACTGTGGTATACCAGGAAACATCCCAATTATTCACACAGACTGATACCTACCCTGGAGTTGGACTGTTCATGCCAACATAAAGTTTAGACAATACTGACACTAAAATATCACTGACTTGAAGGCAGTATAAATTTAGGCTAACCGCCAAGATCAATCATATTTAACTAAGGTAGGTATGTAACTAAGAAGAGACGCCGATTAAACACTTAAAGGAAATAGTTCACCTTCAACGTGGGTTTTGAACTGAGATAGCAGTTTTGTGCCCGTGTTGAAAAAACCTACTTGCAAGTTTTCTGGGCTGAAGGGCTCTCAGCCGAAATATTTAATTGTCGAAGGGTTGTGGGCTTACACGCTGGGGTAGAGGCTTTGGTGGGACTTCACACGCCGGGGCAGAGGCCGTCAGTATTCTTACGCGACTAGACATTTCGAATCCTGATTGGCTTGAGCCGCAATTGACGTTGCGGAGAGTACGCATGATAGTTTTTGATGAAAATTAATAATGTACGTCCTTCTGTCCTGGAATTGGCGCGATGTAGTGTCTATTTTTGACATATATGAAAAGAGTTGTATTTGAAATATATCAGAAAAAAAACAAATTTAAGTGACTATTTCTTACAATATCCATAGCCTGGTTTGGTTCGTGGACCAAGCACAATATCCTCTTTAAGATTGTGGTGCTGGAACTCTCACCCTGTTCTGAGGGCTATTATATGGGGCCAGGCGACTGTTTCAGCTGCCAGCCCAGAGTATATATATAACAGGTACTGTTCATATGGCAGCAGCTCTTCATTGGCATATCTGACGCTTTTGAGACATGCAGTATATTACGTACTGTCTTATTTTCTGGCAAGATTTTCCAGATCAAATCAGCCAAATGTTGTTGACTGAGGGGACGGGGGGGGTGGAATAATCAGCAGAATCACATTTAATGTAGTGTAAATTGGCTTCAAATGGTGTGAGTTGCCCCAAATATTCTTACCACTGCCACAAAATTGCAAAGGCTGCCCCAATTGTGATGCGTTGGTGCCAACCCTGCCCAGAAAAGACCTCGTTAAAACCTGCCACGTCATGCAGACTGGGCTGTGGCGGGACGATCGTTGGTGGGACGATCGTCGGCGGGACGATCGTCGGTATGACCCCAGATAGGGTCAAACTGTCCAATATTCAGACACGTCCAAATCTCAGACTCAGACCCAGGTGTGCGACATCACGTGACGTAATTTCGATTTGGGATTTTCATAATGGTTTCTTCTTCTATTTTAACACGCGACTGCTACAACATTTTTAGGGGTCAGGAAACCAAGCATTTGTTTCATGATTGCCGTGCTGGGATTCCAAATTCGTTGCATAACACGCTAAGAAGCATAAGATGAGCTATCTATTAAGCCCAAAAAATGTACATATTATGTTTGTTTTACATAATTTATGGGGCTTTTCTTTATGGGAAGCGGGGAGCATCACCTCTACTGCTGTGACAAAACTGGCGCCAGTAGACGATCCGACCAGTACTTCCGTCGTGTTTTAAGCACAGGAAAGAAGCTTACGGTACATAAGTATTAAGTACCTGGATAAGTAAGGCAATTTTGCCATAAATATGTCTTGTATGAGCATTTAATTTATATTATGTGCTCTGGCCTCCCGATGACCTACTCTGACCTCCAGAGGACCCGCTGACATCCAGGGGCCATTTCTGATTGCCATAGGGCCCCTCTGCATTTCAAAGGGCCCACTTTGGCATCCAGTGGGCCAGTTCTGACCTCATGAGGGCTTAGTCTGATTTCCTGAGCTATGTTGTATTTGGCTCAAAGCAGTTATATTATGGCCTTCAGTGGTGAACCCAGGCTTCGGTCATGCCGGAGGGGCCTTCGTGGTTAAGTGGGTCCCAAGGTCCTTGGTGGGCTCTCTCAGGCCTTAGTGGGCCCCTATTGCCTTGGGGGCCCTTTTGACAATGAATAAAAATGTATACTAGAATGGACCAATTTAATTCAAAATATACCTTTCACATGCTAAAATGGGCCTCTACAAACCAGAATGGACCCTCTTCAAGTCAGAATGGGCCTTCTGGTGATCAGAGTGGGCCCTCTGGAGGCCGACTTGGCCCTTCGGAGACCAGAGTGGGCTCTCTGGAGGCCAGAATGGGTCTTTTAGGGGTCAGATTGGACAATTGCACTTGCCATTTGTTTGAAAACGGGGTGAAATTCGTTAAGAGATACTTAGATCGGCTATGGGCCCCTTTGAGGCTCAAAGAAGGTGGGGGACATGCCTCCCCCTCTGTATCCACCACTGATAAGCGTCATGACGAATTCCAACGCCAAGTGATGATAATAATTTGTTAAGTAGCATAAGAGCATCCATCAGCTAAAAAAACGCTGCGCAGACTTATGGTTGTGACGTCATAACTCCGTGACCTGACCTGAAACTTTTTCTGGTGTAAAAAATCAAATGGATCGTTCTACCGGCCTACCAAAATTGATTAATGTCACTTAAATGGATCGGAAGTTATGGAGAATACAAAGAGGGACGAACGACCACTTTGTGGCATCCAGCCATTGCAGCCTGACATTAGGTCACCGATAAACAACAAATCCGAGATATAAGAACTGAAGGTAGTCATGCTCATATGATACTTGAAGCTATGATCATATGAATATATCGGCGCGATTGTATGTTCGGCTGCACGCGATATGACCTTGTACGGCGGCGGTTGTGTTATTTTTGATGTTAGGCATGGTGATGTGTTTCGTTGGCGCCTTTGATTTAAGCTTCTCGCTTTTGCGCCAAGTCATTTATGTGTACAACCAATATGTTTATAGATAATAACTTGGATTTGATGATGTGATGATGATGAATCCTGTGAGTATTTCATACGAGCATGACTAAGTAAGTGTAAGCAGTGTCGCCTCTGTAGCTCAAGTGGGGAGCGTGCTTCTACCTATCCGATAGTGGCAGCCGATTCGCAGTCGCTTCGGCGCTCGCTATTTGCTCCTGACCGGGATGGCCTGCGGCCGTGTAGGCAGCGGTCGCGACTTCAAGGCCAGGTGACGGTCAGCGAGCGGGGGCGGACCGTGTCCAGGTATGTCGGGCACGTTTAAAACTGTGGTGAGGTCAGGAACAGCGTAACAGGCTCTGCTTAGCGCGGGTCCTGACCTCGGAAAGCCATCCATACAAAACATTCGGACTAAATTTATAAAAAGTACGAAACCGATCAGCAAAAAACTGTGGCTTTGGTGGAACCGCAAAGTTTTTTGGAGGTGGGGTCACATGACCTAGCCTGGTGATCTGACCTGGCATGACCTATTGTCAAAAATATCGAAAGCTGTATAACAAAATTAATGAACAGGTACAGGTAAATTTGACAGCGCTACGCGCCGCCGTTTTCCCGATATCCAGGAAAAACCTGAGGGGGAGGTCTAAACACCCCCCGGCCCAGCGCGAGTTAATGCATTTTTCCAGAGTTTTCGTTTTTTTTTTCGAGGTAGTAGGTTTTTTGGAAAGGAGAACCCAAATCGATGCACAAGTCTCTTGCTAAGGCCCATGGAACAATTATAAATTCTGACATACCTTTTGCATTTTCGAAAAAGTCCAATTTATAGTACACCCCTGTTATTGGCTCAGTAATGGTGACCCCCTCGCGTTCGGACGGGGACCCCATGAGGTCGAGCCCCTCCCCCCACACACACTTATACAAAATTATGGTTGCGCGCCTGGTTAGTGATGTGTGCATGTGTGCGTGTGTGCGCATCTACAGTCTGTCTAAATGTATGTTCCCTTTTTGAGTTTCTTAAACTCATCTTATTTCACTTCTGTGTACATGAGGGACTGATTTAAGGGAGCATGTGGTATCTACTTAGGCAGGTACCACATGCTCCCTTAAATCAGTCCCTCATGTACACAGAAGTGAAATAAGATGAATTGTAGAAACTAAAAAAGGAACATACATATTAGACAGAATGTACGCGTATACGTGCGTGTGTGTGTGCGTGCTTGTGCGTGTGTGCCCGGCCTGTGTGAGCTACACCTGACACGGACAGCGGGAGTAGTCTGTGGACGGATGGTGTGTAGTGTGTGCCCGGCCTGTGTTGAGCTACACCTGTACACGGACAAGCGGGAGTGTCTGTGGAACGCGGATGGTGTGTGTGTGTGCAGCCTGTGTGAGCCTACACCTGACAGGACAGCGGGAGCGTCTGTGGAACGGGATGGTGTTTGTAGTGTGTTCCGGCTGTGTGAGCTACACCTGACACGGACAGCGGCAGCATCTGTGGAACGGGATGGTGTGTAGTGTGCCGGGGGCCTGTGTGACTACACCTGACACGGACACGGGAGTAGTCTGTGGACGGGATGATGTGTGTGTGTGTGCCCGGCCTGTGGGCTACACCTGGACACGGACAGCGGGGAGCGTCTGAGGACGGGTGGTGTGTAGGTGTGGTGCCGGCAGACTGCAGATCGGTTGCAAGGCACCACAATGGAGCTCCCCTGCCCAGCCTTCACCATCGTCGTTGGTCTCATGCGGCACAGTTTGTCGGCACCACGGCACGCGCAGGTTCAGTCGGAGCGCAGCACGTCCTCGATCCGCATCGGTGTGGGCCAGCGGCGGCCGGTCTGCAGGTGCCCACCCCGGACTCTGGCCTGAAGGCATGAACCTCCGTGCTAGGCCGGGCCAAGAGCAAGCTAGGCCCCGGCACGACACCGCCACCATGACTGTCGGCCAGAGGTGGCGCCATCAGCGGGGAGCGGCCGCGTCCCCGCGCTGCTCCCCTGCCGGGGGCCGGCCAGATGACCGCCATTGGAGCGGTGACACGGGCGCTGACTCGGCCGCGGCGGTGTCGGGCGACAGAGGTGGTCTGGTACGGCCGGCCCGAGATGGAGCCGGTGGTGGTGGTGCGGCTGCCTGGAGTCTCAGACATGGTCCAGGTGGGTTTACCTCCCGCTGGTTCATCGTTCGACGCGAGCTCCTTCACCTCCAGCTTGACGACAGCGGTGACGATCTCGGGACGCGACGTGATGTCCTTACCGTCCACCCTGCGACGCACACACACAGACACAGCGGAAACGTCATACAGAGGTCACTAGTAATGTCCTTACACCCTGCGACGCACACACACAGACACAGCGGAAACGTCATACAGAGGTCACTAGTTAATAACAACTGTGGCGAACAGTCAGTTATTCACGGACTGAGGGGGTATACACCTGCTCGCCTGAGAACACAACAATATGTATTCATCTTTTAACTTTGACATAAACACGACAATCGGAAATATTTCTACACGACACTCGGAAAATCTTTATACCATAAACATGTGGTAAACATAAAACCGAAACAAGCATGCTGATTGAACACATCCGGACAGTAGCGGAGCTGAGCCGTCGGAGCTGAGCAGCGGCCAGACAGCAGGCTTCGACTGACCTGCGCGGCGCGCCATGGTCGGCTGGTGTGGCCGGAACCTGGACACGTCTGCTGGAGCAAGCACCTACGTCCACAGGGCGCATCACCGGCCGCACCCCTGGCTCAGCGCCGTCTCCACCAGCGCCCGAAATCGTCGTTCCCCGCGCGGCGACTCCTCGGCCTCTGCCTCGGCCGTCCAGGCACGGACACGCTGTCCAGTCGGAAGCAGCAGCTGAGCCGCTCGGACCGGGTGTCGGATCCTCCTCCATCGCCTCCACTGGGTCACTCTGTGAGTCATCTGAACCAAACGTCCAAAACACAATCATGATGTGTCAGAAGGTAAGATTACATGAGTTGTTTTTCTAGTCACTAATGTGCAAACACGGAATTAAAAAATGTGATGCAAATGAAATATTAGATACAAATATTGGACACAGGCAGAAGCCCTGTTATCATAGCATAAATAAGTTCCACTCACTTTCCACAGTTGGAGACTTTTAGCCCTTTCGAATGGAATTTCCTTATCCTCAAGAGATTGGTCGAGTCCGTTTAAAAACCGTTCATAGAGCAGACAGCAGGCGAGGGATTTTTTGAGCGAGGGGCTTTGATAAAACAAATGGGCACCCCATAACATACAGCCAAAATTATGCAAAATTATAAATGTTGAAAATACATTAACCCGCGCCTCACTGGGGGGTGAACATCACCCTGCGGGCATATCGAGATGACGAAAAAAAATAGCGGCGCGTAGCGCCGCCAAATTTGGTATAACTTATCATTCATCCTTTCCGCACATTTTGCGAAAATTCAAGTTTCGTGTCGGATTAGGCCAGGTCACCAGGTTAGGTCAAGTGACCCCACCTCCCAAAAAGTTTGCGGTCGTGCCATGACCACAGATTCTAAGGGATCGATATCAAACTTTAAGGATTGCATTAAGACATCAGTATCTACAAAATGTTCATCTCGAGTTTTTGATATCGGTGACCAAAGGTCGGGCCAATTTTGTGAACTCCCCATTATAAGTCAATGGAGAAATATTCAAATGTTGAAAGGTGTTTTGTCGCAAAAACTACGCAACGGCTGAGCTGATTGTGTTCCAATTTGGTGTGTGGCTATAGACCCCTTAGCCGCCGCTTTTCCACAAGTCAGGGGTGCGATGCCTCTGCACGTGCGCACGTGCACACCCCTATTATATATCTCAGAAGCAGCTGAACTACTTGTGTTCGAATGAAGTGAGTGGTTAGGGACCTCTCAGCCGCCGCCTTTATACAAGTCAGGGGTGGGGTGGGCTTGCACGTGTGCACGTGCACCCTATTATATATCTCAGGAACGGCTGAGTCGATTGTGTAAATTTGGTGTATAGTTAGGGAGAGGGACCTCTCAGCCACCCCTTTCCCACCAGTCAGGGGTGGGTGTCTCTGCACGTGCGCACGTGCGCACCGTTTTTGTATCTAAAAACTACTTGCCTTTGAGTTAAAGTTCACCATATATTTTCTACGCTCGCTCGTTCATCGCCAACTACGGCGCCTTACTGGTTAAGTATCACTACTCAAGATGAGGCAGCGGTTGCCCTAAATAGCTAAATGTCTGGCAAGCTGAACACGTTGTAGCTATAACGACACAGCAAACCTCCTATAGTTGCAAAGAGTCCCGGGAAGTCGGCTGAAGTTTGATGTAGTTTGTTGTCCAATTAAGTCCGGACCTTACGTTTGAATGTGTTCCTGTGACCAGAGCTCTTCGCTAAGCAAAGCTTGTTGCGTGGACCTTGAACTCTTATCAAATGATCGCGATACATCTTCAAAGGCGTCCAATGCCGCAAAGCCTCAGTAAAGTCCTCCCTGCTAACTAACTTAATCTGACACAGACCGCTGCCACCGGCCGCACGCCAGCCTAGTCTAAGGCTGTATTCTGTGTCAGCAACAGAAAGGGACAGAGAGGCTTTGGGGACGGCGTAGGGTCATGTTTCAGGACGGTGGGGTTGAGTTATGAGCAGCGCGGGTGGTGCACCGTGCACTGCACCGTGCACGGTGCAGCCGCGGCTCGCAGCTGTGAATGACGAGTGATGTGTGCAATGTTGAGGAGGCGGCTGGGTGCTGTGACGGTGCAGCCGCGGCTCGCAGTGTGGATGACGAGTGATGTGTGCAATGTGAGGAGGCGGATGGGTGCTGTGACGGTGCAGCCGCGGCTCGCGCTGTGAATGGACGAGTGAGTGTGCAATGTGGAGAAGGCGGGCTGGGTGCTGTGACGGTGCAGCCCGGCTCGCAGTGTGATGACGAAGTGGGGTTGTGTCATGTGAGGAGCGGCTGGGCGCTGTTGTCAGCTGGGGGTGGCGGCCGGCGCGGCTGCGGCTCGAGTGGCCAGTCGGTCACAGGGAGAGCAGACGGAGAGGTGTCGGTGGTGTCGTGAGTGTCGGTGGCTGAGTCTGGTGAACAAGAGGTTATGAAGAATGTGGTGTTTTGACGCTACAGTTTGTTTGTGTTGACATGGTAAAAGGTGGATAGAAAGTGTCTGGGTATCGACTTTGGCAATTCCATATGAGACTGGAACATCACCAAACAAATTGGGCTCGTGGGGAGGGGGAACAAGACAGGTTTTGATTGTATTTACGTTAATAAAATACTCTGAACTGAACTGAACTGAAGGTGTGAACACATACGGGTTAATGCTACAATTCAGCGAATCTGGGGGAGGGGTGATTCTAGCGGGTGGTCAATGCACGCAACATGATCAACACAACACTACGCACATTGTGATTCCAGTACCTGGAGTAGGTTGAACAAGTCGCCAGTGGGTCCTGTGGTTCATCTGTGACCCGAAATGTCGCCAGCTCAGGTGTCAAGTCTAGTGGATCATCTGGAACAACAAACGAACTATCAACGCCATACCAAATGACATAAAATAAACCCAGTACCCAGTTGTTATGGTGTACCCAGTACCCAGTTGCCCATAAAACCAGTAAAATAAACCCAGGCACCGTAGTTGGCGATGAACGAGTGAGCACGAAGGAAATGTATGGGGAATTTTAACTGGATCAGGCAAGTAGTTTCTGTGATACCAAAACGGTGCGCACGTATGCACGTACAGAGGCACATACCCCTGAATTGCGGGAAAGGGGCGGCTGAGGGGTCCCTAACCACACACCAAATTCGAACACAATCGGCTCAGCCGTTCCTGAGATAAAGAATAGGGGTGTGCACGTTCCGCACGTGCAGGGGCACCCAACCGCTGACTATACGCCAGGTACATCTGTTCTCTATCGAACCGTGTTTGTTGCAACATAAAAAAACGTGATACAGGAAAACAATGAAAAGGAAACATAAAGAAGTAGGTACTTAAATACAAAATAAAAGTGCAAATCAAACAAGCACCGTTGTTCAACGTTCATGATGGTGGAACCGGAAATCAGATGCGGATGGATTAAGTTTAGGTTTAGGTTTAAAATTATGGACTGAATTTAGACTAGGTCTATTCAATTTCGTCTTCTTTCTGTTTGTCCTTCGGTCTTGATCTCTCTTAGTATTGATAGCTGGGCTCTGATCACTAAGCCACTAAACACTAAACACAGCATGTATTGATAGCTAAGGCGCTCTGACTAAGCCACTGAACACTAAACACAGCATGCATGCACAGGGGAATTGCAAGTTGAAATGTGCTACCGCTAGCGGTTATTCTTAGCACTGCCTGCATTTGTTTATCTCAGCCAGTAGCTCACGGCGCGGCCGCCACCGGTCATGACCTGACCTTGACCGGCCAGTCGGTCGGCGGCGGCTGCGCTGTGGCCTCTGACGTCACACTGTGTACAGTCTCGAAGCTGTCCGAGCAGGGCCGGCGCCCAGTCCCGGTCAGAGGCTACGTTTGACAAATATGGTTCATACAATTGTCCAAAAGTACCATTTGTATCGGTCGGAGAAAAGTTACTGTCAATTTGTCACTATCTCCTTGGATAGCTGGGCAAGTGGACAGAGCTAGTGTTTTCAAACATGCGTTGCACCGTTTGCGTCCGTGACTGGCCGAGAGCCCGCTCCGTAAGCTGGGTCGGCGGCGTGCAGTGCTCAGCTCGCGTGTCGCGAGGGGCGATTCTGCGCCGTGAGGCGCGGGCGGGAGTGAGCCTTAGGTGCCGGACACCGGGAGCGTTTGGCTTTGATGCAAGCCGCGCAACCAACCAAACCATCCTTCGCCATTTGCTTTGGCTCTGCATTCTATGAGACCTTCGACGTCCAGAGCATGACGAATCAGTAGACATGACGTCATTGGTTTGCATTTTCGCCATACCATAGACGATAGCCCCGGACCAAACGAAAGGGGCGCGATTTCGGACAAAATGTCGACTTTACAAAAAATGGCACTCGGATTTATTTTTGAAAAATGTACATCGCTGGATTCCACGTGAGCTCAGCTTACAGAATGGTGTATCTTCCGTAGTTTGACATCTCCGAACCCTTCAAACGAACCGTGGAAGCGGTTGCCTTATATAGCAAAATGTCTTGGCAAGCTGATTACGGTTGTAGCTTATAACGACACAGCAAACCTCCTATAATTGCAATGTGTACTCGGGATGTCGGCTGAAGTTTGAACGCAGTTTGTGTGTCCAATTTAGTCCAGGACCTTACGATTTGAAATGTGTTGCCTGTGATCAGAGCATTTAGTCTTCGCTATATTTTGTTCTATCTAATCTACGCTACATAAAATTAGCTCTTCGCTAAGCAGAGCTTGTTGCGTGGACCTTGAACTCTTATCAAATTGATCACGATATATCTTCAAAGGCGTCCAATGCCGCAAAGCCTCACTGCAGTCCTCCCCGCTTAACTAACTTAATCTGGCGCAGACCGCTGGCCACCGGCCGCACGCCCAGCCTAGTCTAAGGCTGTATTCTGTGTCAGCAACAGAGAGGCACAGAGAGGCTTTAGTCTAAGGCTGTATTCTGTGTCAGCAACAGAGAGGGACAGCGAGGCTTTAGCAACAGAGAGGGACAGAGAGGCTTTAGTCTAAGGCTGTATTCTGTGTCAGCAACAGACTAGGGACAGGGGCTTAAGTCAGGCAGTATTCTGGCCAGCAACAGAGAGGGACAGAGAGGCTTAGTCTAAGGCTGTATTCTGTGTCAGCAACAGAGAGGGACAGAGAGGCTTTAGTCTAAGGCTGT
>VOPJ01002302.1:0-18623 GCA_014673585.1 Semibalanus balanoides
CAATTCTGTCTATTCCTTGTGGCATTGAAGTCTTAGGAATACGAGCAAACTTGAGTAAATTAGAAAAGTATTTAAATTGTATCTGCTTTTCTTGTTATACTTGCTATTTAGGGGGGCTGCAAAGGCTGCACAGTCATGTTGGCTCATGGAAATTCTGTTCTACTGGCTAACGTGGAGGTCACTGACTTTATTCTTGGGAGAAATGTCAAAAAGCAAAACTAGGACGGTAGCTATCGGGAGGCAAAACATGGAGTGGCAAATTTATATCTAGCGATAAAAAGCGAGTAACAAAATATCGAGTGGCAAAATACCAAGTGGTATAAATAAGCATCTAAGGGGCTAGACGGCAGACAGTCTTCTGTCATTGCGAGCACGTTAACTCAATAACTTGCGATCGCGAGGGTGTCCACTGTTTTTAACGCTATTGGTTTGGGAACATGTATTGATTTATTTTGGTCCTCAAGTTAAAACCATTATGCGATTTAGGAGATAACAGATGTCGCTATGCTGGGGATTTGTGTCATCGAAGCTTATTTATACTTTTATTAAGTATACAGAATGCACATTGCACATGCATTACATATTAACTGAATCCAAAATGTGGTCAAGTGTTTCTTGGCTGCACCACTTGGCTCTCACACTATTGTCTTGTGGCACTCTTGTGTCTGTTTCAATTTTTAACACAGTCGTACTGTAAGGCATTTCGCTGTTTTCATATTGTCGATATGGTATATTAACTAGCTAATCATGACTTGACATTCGTATAGAGTCGTCTTTTCGTCTCAGAATGTGTGCTGTTTCTGTAGTTTGTGAGTAATATAATGATGTCCAGAAGCTGATGGCTGCACTGTGTTGTACGTTTCAGCCGGGTGAGTGTCCGTCTTTGCCGCCGAGCCGCCGCCCCGCCCCTGGTCCGCCACCATGCCTAAGTACTTCTGCGACTACTGCGACACCTACCTGACTCACGACTCGCCGTCCGTGCGCAAAACGCACTGCTCCGGCCGCAAGCACAAGGAGAACGTCAAGATCTACTACCAGAAGTGGATGGAGGAGCAGGCGCAGTCTCTCATCGACGCCACCACAGCCGCCTTCAAGGCCGGCAAGATCCAGAACAACCCGTTCGCGGCCGGCAAGGGTCCGACGGCGGGCCGCGACGCGGGCGGCGCCGCCATCCCGCCGCCGGCCAGCATGGGCGGCGCGCCGGTTCGGCCGCCGCTCGGACCGGGCCAGCCTTCTCTGGGCCCTCGCGGCCCGCTGATGGGCCCCTACATGGGCCCGCAGATGATGGGACCGGGCATGCCGATGGGTGGGCCCCACATGATGGGTCCAGGCGGCATGCGGCCGCCCATGGGTCCGATGGGTGGCCCGATGGGAGGTCCAATGGGTGGACCGATGGGAGGTCCGATGGGTGGTCCGATGGGAGGCCCGATGGGCGGCCCGATGATGATCATGGGCGGCCGGCCGCCAATGATGATGGGCGGCCCGGGCATGCAGAACATGCAGAACATGCAGAACTAGTGCGGGGCGGGACGAGGGCGACCCGGGCCGCACTAGAGCCTCATGCCCGGACCGAGCCAGGGTCACTGGCTGCCGCTGCCGCCGCCGCTGCCGCTGCTGTGTCCAACTGGACAGTCAATCGGGCGGGCCGCTCGGGACAGCACCCACAGCTGTCCGGATCGGGCCGGGGCTGCCACCGCTGCTGCCGATCGGGCCGGGGCTGCCACCGCTGCTGCCGATCGGGCCGGGGCTGCTGTGGAACTGGGCAGTGGATAGTCAGTGGGGCTCGGGACTCCGCCGGGACAGCGCCAACAGTGGGTCTCCGCCGGATAGCGTCCATGTGCGCGGTCATTGTCATAACGTGTGTACCATTCCGCTCATTACGTCAGTGTGTCACCGAGCGGCTCACAACACCATTGTATAGCAGAATCGCCACATAGTCGCATCTTAACGGAAATGTAATATTTCTCGCAAAATTAGTTTTGTTTCGTGAGGAGGGTTTCCAATCAAGTTTCATCGCCGCATTTTCTATCGATCCGGGCGTGTCATTACATCGTGCTGCATACTTTGAATACATACTGTCAAACTAAGCGAAGTGCCGGTTTAATCAGTTTGTGTTTGTCGGATTGTCCGTTCTGAGGCAGTGTGAACGCTGTTGCAGGGGCTGGCTGACCTGTGCGAGAGCCTGTCTGGGGTCGGCCCTGCTCAATCCCCGCCGGCGAGCCGTGCTAACACCAGACAAATGAGTATCGCTATCTCACAAATAAGTACCGTATCACCACACACGGACAGACGACTCAGACTACTGCTATGCAAATTAGTGCCGCCGTCTCCGCTCACATGACTAACTGACCCATTTCACACGGAGTGACGCCTGAACTGCCTCATTTCACACGGAGTGCCGCCTGAGCTGCCTCATTTCACACGGAGTGACGTCTGAACTGCGTCATTTCACACGGAGGGACGTCTGAACTGCGTCATTTCACACGGAGTGACGCCTGAACTGCCTCATTTTACACGGAGTGACGCCTGAACTGCTTCATTTCCACACAGAGTGACGCCTAATGCGTCGCAAATTGACCCAAAGGTGTCGGCGCGCCCTTAAACCCCAATAAACAAACAACAACAAAACAGAGTGACGCCTGAAGCTGCTTACGAGATAGACCATTATGAGGATCAGTTGCCTGATAGCTGCTGATGCCGCTGTAACAGGCTGTCAAATGTCGGAAAAGCTAATTTTGTGCATTGTTTTGGATAACGATGAATTAGCAGTACTATATCGCGATCATTGCTTAACATATTTTGAAAGAGATTCCCTTGCACCTTGAATTTCTTCAGATCAGTTCCATCATTCTCCTTGGGTAGAATATAATTCACTCGGGGGAATGGCCACTGCCTCCCCCCCTCCCCAGGTTCGCTCCGCCCCTCCCCCACCCCCAACCATCACATAAGTAAATAAGTAAGTGTTTACTGTTTAACATTAGTCCTATGAGAGTGTAGGTAAACAGTAAACATCTGGCTGCCCCCCCCCCACGCGCAACCACAACACAACACACCAACACACCACAACACACACACAACACACACACACACACAACAACATCACACACACACACACACACACCACACACACACACACACACACACACACACACACACACACACACACACACACACACACACACACACACACACACACACACATCTGACTGGCGCACAAAGTTCTGTGATGACGGCCTTAAATCCACTCCATTTAGTTGCGTTATGCTAGTGTCTACGGTCTTAACAACTGGCTTAAAGGAAATAGTTCACCTTGGATTGTTTTGTCAAACACAATTTGATTATATTTTCAAATACAACTTCTTTTCATAATGTCAAAAATACTTGGGAAGGAACTCACGGACCTTGAACGTTTTACTTAACGATGAATCATTGCTTATCTCGCAGGTGTTAAGTTTCCTCGTGAAGATCCAGTTCGCTGTCATCTACGCGCCAGTTACGTGATTGTGTTACTGGTTCGACTTTGTATCGTACTTTTTTATAGTTTCTAGTCTCGCAGTGTAATTGTTGATTTTAATTAAATGAGCTTTCGCCTTGTCTATAAGTTATGGGCGCCACATAACCTCAGTAGTTACGGCGCCCTAAAGCCCAAATCAACAACAACAACAAAAATAGCCATACATCGCGCCAATTCAGGACAGAAGGACGTAAATTATTAGTTGCATCAAAACTATATGCGTACTCTCTGCAACGTCAAACGCGGCTCAGCCGATCAGATTCGAATGTAAAGTCGCGTAAGGTTGCTGTACAGCCTCTGCCCAGGCGTGTGAGGCCCAGAACAGCCTCTGGCCAGGTGTGTGAAGCCCACAATCCTTCGACAAAAAGTTAAATATATTCGGCTGGAGAGCCCTTTCAGTCCAGAAAACTTGCAGTCAGTGGTTTTTCAACACGGGCTACAAAACTGCTATCTCAGTTCAAACCCCATGTTGAAGGTGAACTATTTCCTTTAATATTGTGCAATGTTTGGGTGTATTGTTTTGTACAGCTGCGAGGACCGTAACCCTCAAATCAAGATTGTTGACAGATGTCCTCATGGATTGCAGAAAGTGTCACGGATCCAATGAAATATTTCCACAAAATACATAAATATATATCCAAGATTATACTGGATTCCACAAAATGTTTTTATATTTTTTTTTGTCCGAATGTTTAGATGTGATGGATTTCCGATGTTATGCAACAGTGGCTATGCTTATTGTTTCCTGATGTATTGCAATATAAAATTGAGCAACAGATCATGGTTCCATCATGATCCCGTGATAAAACTAGCGATCGCAATTAGATGAAATAGCATTTCTTGGTCAGTGATGTAGGCTGATCACATCGTCCGGGTTCACGTTGAATCCTAGCAATGGACTTCCCAAGGGCCGACACCACGCTGAAAACGTCTGTACCTTCATCTGGAGCTTGTCAGTCTGTTCCCCCTTCTAGTTCGGGCATAGTATGAGAACTGTGAACTATAGTGCGGAAAACATGGTAAGTGACAGCTTATCACATGCTCGACTCAAAGTCAGACTGCTCAGCTATGTTGTCGCAGCTGTCTGCCGGTGTGTATTGTACAGTATCTTCAGTCAGTCTTCAGTCACTTCAGTTCAGTCCGTGTGTCGTCAGGTGGACGGGCAGCAGAGAGGTGGTCCGCTGTGGCCGTCTGATATACTGTCTGTCGTCTGGAGCTCAGCGAGGGCGCAGCTGGGCACTTCTCTCGGGTGTCTTTAGGACTATTTATGAGCTGAGAACTGAGAAGTAGTGGCATTACCCTAGAGTTCTGCAAGCACACTGGGGCACATATTCTACTACGGTATGTTGTTCTGGAAACAGTTTAATGATACGTTCGGGCAAACCTTTGCACTACGTGATTTATTAGTGAGTGAGCCCGAATAGGGAGATACTAGATAACTCTCCATGTTTTGACCTTCGATGGCCCGTCATGTGAACTGTGCGCTCGCCTCACGTATATTGCTTCCAGACGCCGCAGCTGATTACGCCTGGAGAGAGTTGCGCTGTCTCCGTGTCATGCCGCTGTTCGCTGTGACCGGTCATGCCGCTGTTCGCTGTCTCCGTGTCATGCCGCTGTTCGCTGTGACCGTGTCATGCCGCTGTTCGCTGTGACCGTGTCATGCCGCTGTTCGCTGTGACCGTGTCATCGTCTGTTCATACAGAGCTCGGTGCTGCCTATCTCCCCGTCTCTGGTCTGAGACTCGTTCGTCCCGTCTGAGTGATGTGGTGTCGCCGCGCCGTCCAGCGGGCTCTGTGGCGCGTCTCCAGCGGCCGGTCTGCTCGCCCGGCCTCCAGTGGAGAGCTGTCCCCACCTGCAGAGGCCCCGCCGTCACCAGAGGCCCCGCCGTCACCGCCGGGCCCCGCGCCGCGGCCTCACGTGCCAGTGATGCCCGCTGAGGTGTGCTCACTGCTGGCACTGCGGCCGGGAGACGCAGTCCTGGACATGACGTTCGGCGCAGGAGGTGAGGACGGAGATGCACCAAGCGCTCAGCTCTCTGCAGGGGGAGGGGGCTGTGGTTTTCGTGTCAGTAGTACGCGGGATTAGCGATTGAGGTCTTATCAGGGAATGGTATGTTCGATGGGATGCTTTCTGGGTTGAGGGTAGACAAAACGATATGGCAATGTTGTTGTCTTCTTATTTCCGCGTTACGTTTGTACATAGTTGTTTCGTGTTCGTTCTTAGTGTCGTACTTGTTCGATCACTTCCAAACTATTTATGGTAGCGAACAATGACAAAATAAATTGAATGTAAGATAGTATGATACATTTAATATTTATATCGTACATGATTGCGACTCGTCTAGGGACGTCTTCCGTCCCTTCTACACTGAGCCGATTGCTGACTCATCTAGAACCTGCTAGATGTTGACATCCAAACTTACCTGACCGTGACCTGACCGGTGACCGTGACCTGACCGTGACCTGACCGTGACCTGACCGTGACCTGACCGTGACCTGACCGTGACCTGACCGGTGACCGGACCTGACCTGACCGTGACCTGACCGTGACCTACAGGTACCCGAGCGCTTTTGGAGTCCACCTCTGACCTACGGTGTTACGCGCTGGACGGACCCGTCAGCTGCGCATGCGCCCAGCGTCTGTCGGCCGACTGGCGCGGCAGCGGCCGGGTGGTGCCGCTACTGGGCTGCTTTAGCGAGCTGCCCCGGCTCCTGCGGCAAGGTCTGTACACTGTGATACACGGTGGTACACTGCGGAGGAAGTGGAGCTGCTGATGGTGGTACACTGTGGTACACTGCGGAGGAAGTGGAGCACAACTGCTGCCCAGCTTGCTCTATGTGACGTATCGTAGGTGCATTGGGGTCGGCGTGTGATGGCGGGATCATGATGACTTTTCCTTCACCCGTCCTAGAAACAATATTGTATTTTGTGCGCGTGTTTTAGTCATTTGCGCGTCGCGCTCTTGCTAATTTAAACTACACCTGTTTAATATTTGTATCCAGTAACAAAGCTGACGAATAACTGCTTGTATTGTGTTGGTCGGTGCCGGACCACCGTACCATCTCTGGCCGGCGGTCATAAATTGCGGGGTGGACGTCAGCTGATTGTATACCGTGTTTGTGGGCCTATGTGTCTGTGTGCTTTTGTGTCTGTGTGCTTTTGTGTCTGTGTGTCTATGTGTCTGTGTTCCTATGTGTCTGTGTGCCGATGTACCTGTGCGTGCGTGCGTGTTTGCATGCGTTCGTGCGTTTGTGCGGTCGTGTTTTCGTCCGTGTGTCTGTGTGTCTGTGTCTGTTTCTATGTATTCTCCAACAGCCATTGTACAGCCCGGCTATGTGGACGCGGCAGCTGACCCGTGTCTGTATGTCTGTGTGTTGTGCTGACAGCCGGTGTACAGCCCGGCTCGTTGGACGCGGCGCTGGCCGACTGCGGCTGCTGCAGTACCCAGCTGGAGGAGGCCGCCCGCGGCTTCTCCCTGGCGCGTGACGGTCCTCTCGACATGAGGATGGACGCGGCGCGGCGGCCCGGCTCTCTGACCGCCGCCCAGCTGCTGGCGCACGCCTCCGAGGCCTCACTGGGGCGCATCATCCGCGCGTACGGCGAGGAACCCATGGCCAGGAAGATCGCGCGCGCCATCGTGGAGGCGCGCTACATGCTGCGCCCTCTGCGCACCACCGGCGAGCTGGCACAGCTGGTGCGCGCCGTCTGCGCGCGCGAGCAGCGCGACAAGATCGGCCGGCCGGCGCACGCGGCCACGCGCACCTTCCAGGCGCTGCGCATCTTCGTCAATGACGAGCTGAACGAGCTGGCGGCGGGCGTGGGCGCGGCGTACGAAGCGCTACGGCCTGGCGGTCGGCTGGCGGTCATCGCGTTCCACTCGCTGGAGGACCGGATAGTGAAGGAGGCGCTGCAGGCCAGCCCGCTGAGCGAGGCGGCCGGCCTGCGACACCGGACGGGACGGCACGGAGCAGCGCTGCTGGCTGAAGACGCTGCCTTCCTGCCGCCGGCCTCGCTCAAACGCTGGCGGCCAGTCAACAAACGCGTCCTGGTGCCCAGTGAGCAGGAGGTGGCCGGAAACCCGCGCAGCCGCTCAGCCAAACTAAGAGTGGCAGAGAAGTGTGATGAGCTGGATGAGTTCTGAGCCTGTCTTGGCACCACTGCCGACACGCTTAACCGGTGTTCAAATGAACCGTCTGTAGAACTTTCGTTATGTTTGGACATGATATTAAGCATTAAGTATCAATTAATGTTTAACTCCGTAAAAATAACGCCAGCATCCAATGCGATGCAGTGTTTTCCAGGAGTGACAGGCGAGAACGTTAGTAGCTACCCGCTATCTACCTCGTACTCTGTCGTAACAGTCGTACTCGTACGACTGCTGATGTGCAGTTGGTATGAAATAAACCTTTAACGAGTAAGAAAATACTTCGTCTGATGGTGCTCGACTTTTCGTAAAATCGATTCGCGGACTGAGATGAGTTTCTTCCCGTTGATATGATTAACAAATTGGTATTTCTGATTATCTGATCTACTCCCGTCTTCGAACGGATTCAAAACCGTACGTTTGACACAGGTCGCTGGAAAAATAGCATTTATGTTCATCACTACTCACACCCACCACGAATGTACGATCAATCAACGATAAAAACAATGTCACCAATCCTCACTTCTCACTGAAAACAATCTCAGACTACATCTCGAACACCTCTGGTCGGAACAAACCACTTCACCTTACGGCGCATTAACCAGAACGGCTACCGCTCCCCGCTGTTCTGACGCCCGTGACTTGGTCAATTAGTAACATGACGCTGACGCAGCGGGGATCACCAGTCATGAATATAACACAGAAGCAGCACACCGTCGGGTGGTCCGGCTCAACACAGCAGGGGTGGGTATGGTGGGCTAGTGAGGGAACGGTACCAGATGCGATGATCACAACACTCAGCATCACAGGTCGGCCACGCCGCACATCACTGAAGTGCTGGTCGCGCTCCACAGTCCACAGTACTGATGCTACGCGGAACATAACTGATGTCGCGCCGCACAGAACTGATGCCACGCCACACAACTGATGCCACACCGCGCAGAACTGATGTCGCGCCATACATCACCGATCGCACGCCGTACAGCGCAGATGTCAACGCCGCATCACCCAGAGTGCTTCGTTTGGTTCATTTCACGGCTCATCACGGGAATCGTCCGTGTAACTGCTCGGTGCTGGCCGGCGGGCCGACCGGCGCTGACTTCGAGGTATCAGTGGCGGCGGCTGATCCATCTGCGGCCGCATCACGCCACAAAGGCGGACGACTGCTGGTACCAGCGTCCCATCTGCTGCCACCCTCTTCAACAGCGATGCCGGCAGTGGACGCGGCAGGATAGTCGGGACGCGGCAGGATAGTCGCCATCATGTAGAGAGCGGACAGCGCCGCAGGAGCATTGAACGACACTGAACGGCGCGTCCTAGGGTGTCGCCAGCCGTCCGCTGGCAACTATCGGGACCGTGCACAGAGAGCACAGCTGATGGCTGGGACCGAGCTAAGAGTCAGAGCCGAGACGCTGAGTCTGTAGTTCAGCGCTCAGTCGTGCGTCATTCCGTCAGATCTGACCAGCCTGCTCACTTCTGTTATACGCTGCATGTGGCGATAGTGCGGCATATCGATCTCAAGGCAGTGGCCGTGCCCGTTTTGATACACGTCTTCCAGACAGCTAGCCGTCTCAGGCAGCAACCGAGCATGCCCCGTCACTTCACAGGCAGCCCTGTGTCCAAGCACGCGGACTAGATCGAGTCATGTTTGCCGCTCTTGCCTGTCTGCCGCCAAAACAGGCCTAGCAGAGCTTTGTAACCATCTGCCGGCCACCCCTCGGCCCGATGACCGGACACGTCTCGGTCCGATGGCAGCCATCTTTAGTCGCTCTCCAGCCGCACCTGTAGCGCCGGTCCCTCTGAAGTCTGACCATGGCCACCGTCCACCGTTCACGCGGCGTTCGTCCCTCGGCCAGCAGTGTGCCCATCAGTCTGAGGCGGTGATACCTCCGCCGTCAGAGTTCCCTCCCGTCCGCCTGCGGCAACACACCTCAGACAGCCGTGTCCAGAGTCTGTATCCGCACCTTTCGACTGCGGCTGGCAGGCGGCGTGGCCGCCACCGGGTTGCTAAAGATCACCACCCCCGAGTCGATTGACTCGTCCGAGCTCTCGCGTTTCTCCACGCGCTTCTTCTTCAGGCTGGAGCGCAGCGGCGACTTGCGCGGGTCGTACGGTATCGGCATCAGCACGCTGCTGGTGACGACGCCACTGTCCGGCCGCCGGTGAACGTGCGGCGGCTGCTGCGACACGATCACCGTCACGCCGTTCGTGCTCGGCGAGGCGATCCGCTTCTCGCGCGCCGCCGGGTTGGCGATGACGGGCGCCAGCGAGCCGCTCGGGTCGCGCGCGAACTTGACCGGGTCACCGCCCAGCCGACGGGCCAGCACAAACTCCGCCGCCGAGAAACCACACAGCGCCGTACACAGCACCAGAAACAGTACCTGCGGTGAGATAAAAGTCCGTCAGAAGCGCCAACTTCGAATAGGGGTGGGGGCATGGGGCGTTGGGGCAGCTGCGATCGACAATGTTGACAAGATATGGAAACAAAAGCACTATTCAAAACTAATTTATTAATTATTCACATTTCACACACATCTGATTGTGTGGCATATGAGAGCCAGACAACGCTTTGGCGATACATACAAAGAACAGGTGAATGGTGTGGCGTGCGCGCCGTCGCGTGCCATCCTCCGTTTACGGTAAATTGCCGTTGTATCGCACCCTCGGCTGGTTCTGTGGTCACGAACATGTGATAGCCGAAGCTAACACGCAAACACACGCACATCCTGCAACTGATATGCCCTGCATTCGACTCCCTTCAAATTTTCCGACGAAAGATAACCGATACAAGGACCGGGCCCTGGAGATACGGTACCAACTCTCCCCCAGGACTCACCAGCAGATAGAAGGACCAGGCCCTCCAGACGCGGTAGCCCGTCTCCTCGCCCAGTCGTCGCGCGTCCAGGTCGATGCCGAATAGGATCAGCGCCAGCGCACAGCTGGTAACTGCAGCATGGCATCAACATCAATATGTCAGTTTGTTAAAATAGTGACGAGAAGCATGAGCTCACAAAATCAATGAGCTAAATCACCACAGCTGTACTGACAGCTGTACTGACAGGACAGCTGTACTGACAGCTGTACTGACAGCTTTACTGACAGCTGTACTGACAGCTGTACTGATAGCTGTACTGACAGCTGTACTGACAGCTGTACTGACAGCTGTACTGCAGCTGTACTGACAGCGTGTACTGACAGCTGTACTGACAGCCTGTACTGACAAGCTGTTACTGGAACAGCTGTACTGAACAGACAGCTGTACTGACAGGACAGCTGTATGACAGCTGGTTACTGACAGCTGTACTGACAGCTGTACTGACAGCGTACTGACCAGCATGTACTGACAGCTGTACTGGACAGCTTTACTGACGCTGACTGACAGCTGTTATGCACGTGTGGTGGCCGGCACCGTTCGTTTACTCCGTTTACTCCGTTACCTCTAACGAAATTAACTTTTTTGAGTAACGGAGTAACGACTCGTTACATTTTTTAAAAAAAAGTAATGTTATCGAGTAACTGGAAGTTACTTTTGTGTTCCGTACTCGTTACTCTCTCCTCCTCTCGTTAACTCCGTTACTTTTGTCCTTATGTATTTGTTTTACTCTTATACGCTTGGTTCTCATTCCATAGCCTAGCACAAGCTATCCTTACGTACGTAAAAACCATGTTATATGGCGGTAAAGGGCTACCAAGTAGCCGTGACCTCCACCTCGTTGGGCATGTTGCTTAATTCCAGCGCCAAAATGACTGCGATTAAAGGTAGCTGTCTCCCAATCCCGATGGCCGCACCAAACGTTGGCATGTCTCAATAAACGTGATTTATTACTTATATGTGTATATTCCGTAGCATATATGCTACGGAACAGGGCCGTATTTAAGGTGGCCATGGGGGTCATGCGGCCTGGCGCCAAAGGGCTCTCATATAGATCGGTTATTCCTGGACCTGCCCTAGGGCCCATCTCTTTCATAAAATAATAATTTGCCAGCAGGTACATGTTAATCACAAAGCAACAAAAAAGGACAAACCTCGTTTACGTTTAATATCACTCGTATTACAAAGTAAAGAAGTAACGGAGTAACTGTAACTTCTTACATTTTGACGATGTACGGAAGTAGTAACGAGTAGTAACGAGTTACTTTTTGTATAACGGAGTTACACGAGTAACGTTACATTTTAAGTAACGACCAAACTATGCATGACAGCTTGTACTGACAGCTGTACTACAGCTGTACTACAGCTGTACTGACAGCTGTACTGACACTGTACTGGGACAGCTGTCTGACAAGTTACTGACAGCTGTGAAACTGACCAGCTGTACTGGACAGCTGTAACTCTGGACAGCTGTACTACAGCTGTACTGACAGCTGTTACTGACAGCTGTACTGCAGCTGTACTACAGCTGTACTGAACAGCTGTACTGACAGCGTTACTGACAGCCTGTACTGACAGCATGTACTGGGCAGCTGTACTGACGCTGTACTGACAGCTGTACTGACAGCTGTACTGACAGCTGTACTGACAGCTGTACTGACAGCTGTACTGACAGCTGCACTGACAGCTGTACTGACAGCTGCACTGACAGCTGTACTGACAGCTGCACCACGCGCTGCCGTGAGATGTGGCCGTACTGCTGCACTCACCTCCGAGACAGCTGATGACCAGCTTTGCCAGCACGGCCGTGCGGAACTTGAAGAACACCTGACGCCGCGTCACTCGCATCGCCAGTACCATCGGTGACGTCACACACAGCAGTATCGTCACTGCCACAGCTATGACGCCACATATACCCGCCGCCGTCGTGTACACTGAAAAACATAGGTAGGTGACGTCACTGCCACAGCTATGACGCCACATATACCCGCCGCAGTCGTGTACCTACTCTGAAACACATAGGTAGGTGACGTCACTGCTAAAGATACATGACATCACATACTAGGGAATATTGGTTCGCGGCAGGTTAGATTTTTTTTTTAATACAGAAACTGAGCTCACACCACCCATAGAAGTAGAACAAGGGTATAAGACATTGTTCGTTCGAAAAAAATTGAAGTGCATTATCTACGTACATAGATACAACCCCCCCCCCGCATTGCTATGGTACCTACCACTTAAGGTTCCGGCTCTTCTTTCTCCGTCTAGCGTATATTGACGGAGGGAGAGAGCGACCATATATGCAATTTCTAGACTTGCATTACTGAGAGCTTTTAAATTTAGATATGAGCGCAATTGGGCTCACCTTATCTCATTTGCTTGCTGTTTAAGCCCAATTCCTTTTTTTACAACGCAAAGCCCGGCTAATAACGAATTTATTGTCTTAAAAGCCAGCTAAATTTGGATAAGGTGACGCCAATGCATGGTCGAATATATAAAATTTGAAAACTTTTGCCCCTTGAGAATAATGCGGTTTGAATGCATATATGGTCGTCACGAATTTATTACCGCACCCTTTCCAAAAAGGTCTCAGTAGATAGACAGGGTTAATATCTAACGTCCGTGTCACACTGCGTGACTATGACCTATATCGTGAACTTGGACCTTGGAGGTCAAATTCGATGACAAACGACGTGATACCGCATAACGTTTCGAATTTTTTGCCGAATCCTATCCAAAGCAGTCTCAGATGGCATCCAAAGTCCATATCTAACGTCCGTGAAAGTGACCTCAACCTTCACCTTTGAGGTCAAATTTGAGGTCAACTTGTGAGACCAGAGACCACTTTGGAAAGGATCCGGCAATAATTACGGGACGTTATGCGGTACCCCGTCGTTTGACCACGAATTTGACCTCCAAGGTCAAAGGTCACGGTTAAGGTCACGTTCATCGACATTAGATATGGACCCTGTCTTTCATCTGAGATCACTTTGGAAAGGATCCGGCAATGACTTCGGGAAGTTATGCGGTACCCCGTAGTTTGACCTCAAACTTGACCTCTAAGTCAAAATATCACGATAAGATCTTTCCTTCACCGGGACGTAGATAGGACACAGTCTTTGATCTTAGACACTTGAAAGTATTCGGCAAATAAAGTTCGGACGTCATTTGTTACCCTGTTGTTGACTAATCGAATTTGACCTCTAATGGTTCAAAGTGTCACGGTACATTTCATGGTCACGGACGTTATATGGACCCCGTCTATCATCTGATACCACTTGGAAAGGATCCGCTTTAAATTCGGGACATCGAGCGATACCCCGCGTTGACTCTAATTGATCTCTACGGTCAAAGGTCACGGTTGAGGTAACGTCAGAACGGTTAGATATGGACCCGTTGCTATCATCTGAGACTATTTGGAAAGATCTGGCTAAAAAATTCAGGAACGGTTTGCGGTACCTGTTGTTGACCCGAATTGACCTCCAAGGTCAAAGTTACGTCGAGGTCCGTTCCGACGTTATGAATGCCCCTGATATCATCTGAATCAGTTTGAAAATATTGGCAATAAATGCCGGGACGACATGGCGTACCCCGTCGTTGACCTCCGAGCATGACCTCAAAGTCACAGGTCATGTCATGGTCACGACGATTGATGGTGGACTCTGTCTATCATCTGTAGACTTTTGGAAAGGATCCGCAAAAACGGACGCTCCTCGGTACCGTCGTTTGACCTCAAATATGACGTCAAAGGCAATGTCAGCGGTGAGTCCTTTACTGTTAAACATTGACCCTGGCTACATCTGAACCACTTTGGAAGGATCCCGTAATACATGCAGACGTATGCGTACCCGTCCTGACCTTGAAGATGAACTTGAATTGCAAAATGAATATCATATTCGTGATCACCGTGCCAGTATAGACTTAAGGCCGAGGTTTTGACCAATTCTGAATCCGTCGCTGAATAAGTCGTAACTTCACAGTCGACGAAGTGGCTGGCTTGTAGGCTGCTAAAATGTGGCTTGTAGGCCCGTATCAGACCCTCAAATTTATTTAATCGATCATGTTATTTTTCAACATTCAGCCTCGACCGCAAAGCCAAACATATTGCATAGGACATGTTAACCTGTGAGGCTGTGATGCAACATGTAAGAACATACTGGTACTGCTGCGTAGTCTTTAGATGCGTCGATGGATGACTGACGGACTCTGCGGCACAGCATTCATCAGGCGTCCTCTTTGAGAGCCATCTATTGGCTGGAATAGGAACTGCTGAGCTTTGCGGCGCAGCATGCATCAGGCGTCTTTAGAGACATCTATAGGGCTGGAGTAGAAAAGTTGCTACTGCATGCTGTCTGTCCCGCATGCATACTGTCCAATGCATGCTGTCCCGCATAACTCAACAGTTCTGTTGAGTTGTGCGGGACAGCATGCATCAGGCTTGATGTCTGAGAGTCATCTATTGTCTGGAATACGAACTACTGAGTTATGCGGCACGGTATTCATCAGACCAAACCTCAGCACCTGTAAGGGACATTAAGTCGTTAAGCATTAATCAATCATAATTCATTTGAATTTGAATTTATTTTAATCCAGCATTGATTCAAGTGAACTTCTCGTTAAGTATTAATCAATCATAATTCATTTTACTTTTAATTTATTGTAATACAGCATTGATTCAAGTACCTAAACTCCTCGAAGTGATCACTGATCAGTGCTGTGCGACAGCGACGCACCAGGCAGGACAGTCTGCTTTACGTCCCCCGTTCAAGGACTGAGGCCCGATAAGACAAATTTAGTCATCTTGCTCCGCAGCTCCAAGCCTGTGAGCTGTACAACTGTATACCCGCTGGACTCGCGGAGCTGGGACCGCGGAGCTTCGGCCGCGCACTGCCACGTGAACTTGTAGCCGAGCTGCGGCTGAGTGAGTAACTGTCACGTGACTGCGCTGGGTCTGCCGATCCACTGAGAGAATGGCTTTATGTGATGTGTTTTAGAGCCATTATGAGTGTCTGTATCCCATCCCTTGTGCTTCCTGTTTGACTCAGAACGTAATAGCCTCTATGTTAATGGATAACCCTATGACTGTGAATATACGAATACGTTATTACAAGCGAGCGCGAAGCGCTCGCTCTCCGCGCTCGCTCGAAGGAGGAGCGAGCGCGGTGGTGTGGGAAAAACGCACCCGTGTGGGGCGGGCATTACTCGTTGGTTGACAGCTAGCGGAGACGTACGCAGATTTGCTAGCGATATGACATTTAATTTCTTGGCAGTTTTCCCAATAAAAATATCGTCCGGATCCTTTCCATTGCACTGGGATTTTCTCAAATGCTCTTTAGTCTTTATGTTACTGTAAACTGAAATAATTCCGAACAAAGTATAGATAAGTAGGTATGTCTCCCAAACTGAAAGGTAACATTCCCCCAGCCTTCAAACTGGGGGACAGTGTCCCCTCCATCGCCCTACGGCGACGCCCTAGAGTAAAACCACTCACGTCCCTAGAGATGAGTGCCCGGAGCTCATGATGGAGCGGTCTTTCCAGCGAAATGAGTTCAATAGATCCCTGTCCCGGTGACACCTATTCCCCAGATGGAAGTTTACCAGCGACAGACAAATGACGCTCAGTAACTGTTCTTTGGCTCTGGTCTACCTCGGTGGAACCACTATAGACAACAAATGGGGTCATTCGGGGGCATTTGAGCTCGCCGGGGGGTTGCGGCGTCGCGCCCCTGTAGTTCACTGCGCCGTAAATCCGGCCAACAGGCACCAATTACAGGTCCGCTGTCATCCCACCGGCATTACAACCTCTAAAAACCGCTCCGGGCACAGCCGGCCGGCCATCACTGTGCAAACACCGGCCCCGGGGGCCAGCCCCAGCTCACGTGGTCACATAACACTGCTTCCAGGCACAGCCGGCCGGCCATCACTGAGTCACAAACACCCGCGCGGGGCACAGCCGGCCGGCCATCACTGGGTCACAAAACTCTCCGGAGCTCAGCCGGCCGGCCATCACTGGTCACAAACAACGCTCCGGCCAGCTTCTCCGTCACTACTGAGGACCAAACACTGGGCTGTGAGGAGCATCCTAGAACACACGCCGACGCCAGGCGGTCCGTAGCGGTCAGAAGACGGCCCGGACCAGTGAGTTGAGGACTGGGAAAAAACGTGAAGTGAGCGGCGGAGAACCCTCGGCGCTACGTGCAGCAAACGACGCAGGAGGGGAGCAGTATGAGGCACCAGACGTACAGCGTAGTGCAAATGTTCTGTCCACTTCATCGACACCACATGTCTGTCGGTGCTGCACGCAGTGGAATACAATGCAATTACTATAGCCCTCGCCCCCGGTATCAAGGACAAGGGCATGCATGGTTTCATTAGATTTCACTGCGTGCAGCACTCTCAGACAGCACGGATGGAAAATGTTGACATTGAATTAAACGGGTGCGCTTAAGCGAGGCTCTTTCAGAATACTTTCAAAGCTAGCCTCCGGCAGACAAAAACAGTCATCGCCCCAGATAAATGGAGGGTCTGTTCGAATAGTGCACTAAAGGGACTGCTACTAGCCGTTTTTATGAAGGATTTATTCGCCGGGCGCATCGACATCGAGTGGTGTTGATGAAGTGGACAGAACTTTTGCACTACACTGTACATACCTCACACCGCTGCTGCCACCCCACCCACTCCGTATTTGTGGACAAACGCAATTTGTTACGGGATATTTGTCGTGCATTATGCAGCATGACTTGAAAATAATCTGCATATAAGTTACATGCTATTTCGACCGTTATTGTTTATTTTCGTAACCTTAGAAATCACTAGTGCTAACCCGTCTGCTCTGGTGGACGTTGGACGATCTATGTATATATACTACTTTTTTAGTTTCCCGTCAAGGGGTCACCACTCTAGCGCCAGCTATCATATTCCCTGGCTGCGTCACCTACCAGCGCCACCTGATATTCGCTTGCTGCGCCACCTGGCATGTTCGACTTGAGATACTCGATACTCGATACGATAGAGATACGATGAGATACTCGATTGGCATGAGATACTTCCGTAATTGTAGTTGAAGTTCCGCTTAACTGATGGCGTATCATACATCATATTTGTCGTGATATCTGCATAACCACAGACATCATCTTAACTTGTAGGACAGTTTGATGTCGGGAAATGAGGGGGAACATTAGTAGGTACACACGTAGATATCGTTATGCCATCTTCAAAATGAATGTCTTAGATAATATGACATGTTAGCCGTTTTCACGATGGATTATTTTGCGCGAAATGTTTTGGGTTAAAACATTTCTCGCAAATTAGTTCATCGTGATAATCTACTACTCAATCATTTTAAAATGTTTTATAACATTTCGCGCAAAATAATCCATCGTGAAAACGGCTGCTATGTGTCAAACCTGCGTAACATTTCGAATTAATAAAAATATGTAAGATAAAAATTCGGTGCGCACGGACAGAGAGACAGACAGACTTAGTGCTCTGAGACAGACAGATAGTTTGGTAAATACCTAGTACGTTAGATTCCAGAAGAAACTTCGATGACTCCTCCATAAGATGTGCCTGTACCACTAGCAACCGCAAAACCTGATACACTGTTGACTCTTCGACATTTGCTAAGCTTGAAATATCGGACAATATCACCCGTGCAGTCGAGCCAGTATTACCGCTTCCGATCCTCTTTCAGTAATTGCATTCGGTGAGTTATTTATTGGCCACACCGGATTGGGAGCCGTGAAAAGCCGTCATCGTTGCCGACATCCAATTGCCGTCGGATGACGCATCGTGGCGGGCTGCAGCAGAGCCATCAGCGGGGGCCATCCCGACAACAAATGGTCTGTCACTGACGCAGCCGATACGACACCGTAACTCCAGACAGGGCTGTCTGGCTGACAGCTGGTACGGTGCCGTAACACCAGACAGGGCTGTCTGGATGACAGAAGGTACGGCGCCGTAACTCCAGATAGGGCTGTCTGGATGACAGGCAATACAACGCCGTAACACCAGACAGTGCTGTCTGGATGACAGCTGATACGGCGCCGTAACTCCAGACAGGGCTGTCTGGAAGACAGGCCGATACGGCGCCG
>VOPJ01002303.1:0-18622 GCA_014673585.1 Semibalanus balanoides
AAACTGTCCTGGACCCCCTCCTAATAATTCAATTTGGAAAAAAAGTACACCATTCGATGCGCAATGACCTCATGTTAGGAAAAGCCAGCAAGTTTAAAGTTTCTGAGTGGAGTTATGAATGACCCGTACGCGAAAAACCTCAAGGGGGGCCGATTCGCCCCCCCCCCGACAGTAATAGGGTTAAACCTTGCGGATAAAAAACGCCGTGCAGGTGCTCGGCGCCACCTTCGCCGTGGCGGGGGCGTCTTAACGCCCCCGCCACGGCGTCTCTTATGGTCTTCCATCATCTCCACGGCGTCTCCCTTCTAACTAGTCTCCTTTGGGGAGAAGACGGAATACAAAAATGCTTCGATAGCACGCCAAAAAATTATGTTTAACTATTTTGTCGTTTTGGGGCTCAGGTCAAAGTCAAAGTCACCAGAGGTCATCTACAGGGTGTAACGAAATTATCCGGACATCTATTTTTGCGCGGTTTCCGCTCGCACTCGTCCCTGTGTGGAGGTAGGAGCGGGGAAGTTTGATGAGTCCGTACCTGCGCTTCCGGCCCACACTGCCGGGCGGACTGATTGTTTGGGCGGTGGACCCAAGCCCCTCAGTACGGGACGGGTCACCGCCGGAGTTCAACTTTTCAGTTTTCGTCCAGGGCAACCAATGAGAAAGAATGCAGCCTGATCTCCTTTCACAAGAGATCAGAAGATCAGCCAAGAAGATTCGTCCTGTCGGCAGCTGGTCACCAGCAGAAGCCAGCTGCACGTCCCTGGCTGAACGTGACAAGCTGGGGCTGGCCTGCAAACCAGCCCCGACCATGGGGGGGCCACAGACGCTCTCCACCCAGTGGCCAAGAGAGTCATCATGATGGCGGCGGAGAAACGTCACCAATCGACTCGGAAACTGGCCCGACAGCTCACCCAGGCAGGATTCATGACCCCCCACATGGTAGTCTACCGCCACCTGCGCAACAACCTGGGAATACGGTCATTAAAACTGAAGCGGACGCCTTTCGATACGAGCGGAAAACATGTTGTCCGGATTATTTTGTTACACCCTGTAAGGTCGAATTTTCAAAGTATAGGACTTTGCTCCAGAAGCCCCCCAACTATCTCGTGACCTATTATAGCTAGGAACAAACGGGAAAAAAAACGATCGGCAGCTCATGACAAACGCAATCGCCATTGGCTCCCTCGAATTTTAGCTCAGGTAAATATTTTAGGCTTTAGAGGTCACCAAATGTCACGATGACATTTTCTGCAAAACAGTATTTTTTATGAATAACTTCTTATCGGTTGAACATTGGTAACTTTTTTTTTAAACCATTGTGTTTGTCTCATAAGGACACTTGAGTCATATTATGGTGACTGGGTTAGGCCAACTTCAAAATTTGACTTCAGGTTAAGGTCATTCTGTTACCCATGTGGATCATGCTACATATGGGATGATGCTACTCGACGAGACACAGTGGTGATATTTGCCCGTCTTTATCTTTATCAGGAGCGTAGGAACGGGACAAAAAGTTACGGGGGCCAGCACAGCTTCGATCTCGTCTTGATCGGACCTTAATCCCCCTTCGCGGGATTTCTATGCAGATTTGAACTATTTTCGTCTTCGCAAATCTGTTGCGTTTTTGAATTGTTATAGGTATAAAACAAATAAAAGATCTGTGAATTGTAGGTACGTATGGCCTTATGAAATCCTGTAAGGTTAAAATCTCTCGGACAAGCATTGTGACTTCGGCACGACCACAAACTTATTTTTTTTTTGTAATAAGGTCAAGTGACGTGACATGGTGACCTGAGCTGAGATGACTCGAGGTAATTTTTTTTACATAACGTGGATAATTGATGTTCCAATATCTGTGTCAAATTTTGCGGCACTGCGTGCCAAAGTTTTTTTTTCTCGCTATCTTCGAAAACCTTAGGGAGCGTCTAAACATTCCTCCCCTCACCGGCTTATCGCTTTTGTTCAGGATACACATAAACACATTTCAAGCGTCACAAATTGCGCCTTCCTCGAAACGCAAAGAGTCTTAGTGGGAAAGAGTATAGGACAATCGGCATGCGCAACAGTGATTTATGAAAAAAATATATGTGAGCATGATGGAAATATCTCCCCTGTCCCAACCACGTGCGTCACCAACCGAGGGGCCAGTGGGCCGGCCCTCCAAGAATCGCTCCGGACCCCAATATTAGCAGGACTTTAATGTAACCCTATAGGAGTGGGGGACAGCCACCTGGTCACCCCCTCCCCCATCCAGGGGTGGGGGAGGGGGTGACTAAAAAATCCACTCAAAATTTTGTGTCTACGTTCCTGGTCCAACATTCCCCGATCTCCCCTATTTTGCCGTATACCTAATGAGCAATTGTTCAAAGTATATTTAAAGTTATAATATTTCGGAAATAATTTATTATGATATGCTTATTGCTTATTTTCGCTGGGAAATACTATATTCAGAATTATCATGGAATTTATCACTGTATTTTTATAAATTTATAACCAGAAAAGTACCTATATTTATTTTGTTTTAATACATATCAAGCGACAAATGACAGGTAATTAATTGCTTCAGGGTGGGCAAAATGTCTCGACTACGGGGGCAAAACGGCTAACTGGGGGGCATTTGCCCCCCAGTTAATATGTTAAAATAGACATTGTAATCAGACGATTGGAAAGTCCAACATACCAATCTTAACCAGCACTGCACATAGAACACCATATTGTGCTCATTGTTTTAACCCGGTCCAGGCTGCGCTCAGCTTAGCGTACATGCATCGCATGTTAGTTGACGTTGAATGTGGCTTCGAGTCGAGGGCGTCGCCACCTTCCGAAAGTTGGGGGGACGGATGCATTTTGTTGTCGATTTGTTTTTTGCAACGCCTGTCACAATCGTTATGCAACGCCTATAGGCGTAATTAAAAATCAGAAAATGATTTAGGGACGCCTCCCGCTGGGGGGGGGGGACGCGCGCGGGCGCCCCGTTCCCCCGGTTCTGACGCTCATGATTTGAGCTCATTAAACCAGCCAGTCCGGTAGCTGGGTCATTATGGCGCAAGTTTGTCAGCGCCCTCATGACAATCTGTTGCTACTTGCTGTGAATAAGCACCGTTGACATCAGCCCCCACCGGTAACAGTTGGCAGCACTCAGGCGTTTGGGCGCTCAAAAACTACTGGACCATAGGGTTCTCATGTTAAAGCGACGATTTTCAGACGAGTCTGGCTCGTAACCTATGGGACATATTCCAATTCCGACTTCTGCAACATATAGCTATGAGGCTTGGCTACAACGTTTCTATTTACCATTCGATATTCTGGGCACAAGGAGGTTGAAATCGGCTTGGGGGTAAAAAATACGAAGCGCCCAATGCCGACTGTGGCGTAGCATGGAAGTGGCGACTTGCAGCGTCATCTATAATGCCTAAGTAAGAGGCGCTTAGTTGTTTTGATTACGCCTGCCATATGCTAACCAAAGATACTGAAATTATCCTATTTCGACTATGCTTCAGTAGATTTGCTGGAAGTGAATTCAATAAATTAATATTTAGTCTATGGAAATGTAAGTCAATGATACATTACAATACTGTTAATTTATCATAGACAAAACATTTTTCAAAACAAAAATATGCTGTCTAATTCATTTGGGCGCTGTATTCCTTACCGTTCTACCCGGTGTCTAGTTACCCTGGTTGACATGGCTGTTAGTCACGTGTTGAAGGTACGTCACCACATTTATGTGATGTATTTATTGATCTGTGAACGTGCGTATTTATGTATTATTTTCTTAGCCACTGCTTGTTACAAGGCTGCCGGTATTGCACAGCCCTGCATTCAACATTCCAGCGAAATGTTCCACTAATCGGTCATCATGCTATGTGCACTGTGCAGTGTGCACCAGTGCATCGTGGCATGCAGGAATTAATCCGTTACTAGTGTCTTATAACCTGTGTGCCGACGACGTCAACGTGTAATGGCTATGCAAACATGCGGTGATCGTTTGTGTAGCTTTAAATTACGCTCACTGTTGCGGCCCATCTGTTTAAGTTATAGCAGCCCGAGCCATACGAAAGCATCACGGAAACATACCGAAACAATTAGAGTAAGAGCCCCTTTAAGGACGGGTCTCTGTTTTGTGTACATTCGCGTTTCTAGAGGGTTGGCAAGGCGTAATGTTGCCGGTAACATTAATTTTACGAGTTGACTACAACCTGAGGTGGCATGGATCGGATGTTGGTAGCGTTTATGACATCACTCGCAAGAACGCGACGCGTTCTGCGAATCGCGCTGTGCAATCTGAGGCGGGAACGATTCTTGGCATGTGTCATGCACCATGGTGTATGAGCACAGAAGCACAAAGCGTCACAGGAAACGAAGAAGTCGATTCAAACCGCCATGCGTTTTCGTCCTGTCTCTGTTGCCGCTGTATTAGTCAGCCTGTAGGAACTTTTGACCGGCGGCGGCGGCCGCAGCTGTTACTTTTTATGGCGCTTCCTCTATCTCGGCCGTCCCGCCAGCGGACTTTCTGCACCAGTCTCAGCCGCACCGCAACCACATCCTACCACATCGCTGACGTCATCAATATGCATCTTTGTCTTTGTGTACCCTCCGAATGCTGAGTCAGCGCTTAGGCGCTATTCATCATAGAAAGCTCGTCGCGCTGCAATTTTTCGGTGGGTATGAATGAGTTCTTCGTTAAGTAGTGAATAATGAGTTCTTTGGTCGTTATAAATGGTCCGCTCACAGGTGTGTTCCAGGCCCCGCCGCCCCGCCGTTATTTTTGCCAATTGACTATCGAATGGTATCATCTTATGATATTCTCGATTCAGACTTCGACTTATGACCAAACCCTTCGTCTGTCACCGCTCTGTATAAAAGCAATATCCAGTTACTCGTTTTTGTCCGGGAAGACAAAAAACATGCATAACTTTGCAGAGGAGTCGCCGGAGGCGCTGCCAACTGGAGGGCCCAGGACCGCGCGGGCCGGAGTCCGTTCCCCAGATTAGCAGAATTTTAATGGGGCTGCCCCCCACCCAAAGTTTTGTGGTGACGCCACTGGAAATTTTTTATGCTGTAGTCTGCATTGCTTTTAACTTTATAACTATGCGTATTTATACTGCCCCAGCTTCGAGCCTGACCTGCGCACTTTGTATATGCCTGCATAATGTATTGCATACATGGAATACTGAGATTGAAGTGATTTCTACATTTCATTGTGGTAGACGAGCACGCGAACCATACCTTCGTGGAGGGAACTCCCCACCGAACCTGCGCAATACATCTTCATTTCCCATCGAATGTACCGAAATGACGAGGGCAACGCCACCTCCCGAAAGTTAGGGGGCGGAGGGCGGAGGTATTCTGAAGTCCATTCTTTCCATGCATCGCCCATAGGCCTAATGTTAAAATCGGAAAATGTTGGGGACCCCCCCCCCCCTGGTGGCGTAGCCCCTTCAAAGTGAACCTCCAGCGCCCACTTTCTGAGCGCGCTGCCGCTGCCACCGACCGTCACATTTGTCCGCTCCTGTCAGTGACTCGGACCCCTTCCGTGACGCGCGCTGCCAGCGTTTGAACCGCTGTCCAATCGGCGTCGATCAGCATTCAGCGTACCTCCTGCTGCCGCCTGCCGGTATCGCGGCCACCATTGTCGCTCCGTGCCGCAGCCGACCACGGCAGCGTCCCTCGCTTCCCCGTCGGTTCGCCCCTCCTGTTCTGTCCCCGGCCCCCTCCGTCAGCCGTCTGGCAGCTGGGACCAGGGGCTGGGACCTTCCGCCGCCACGCGGCGGGTCCGGGCTGGTGGCCGCTCGGCCGGGCGGCCAGTCACGTGGGCGCCGCCGGCTGCGCGCTGCCTGTGCGTGTGCGTACCACGTGACCGTCTGGCCGGCTGGTGAAGGGTGCGTAGTGCGTACCGCGGCCGGCTCGCGTCCTTTCGTTGTTTGTGCGCCGAGAGCGTGGCACCGGCCATGCTGTGTTCTCCGAGACCCAAGGTAGGATGGCGGATCGTGCGGTACTGTGTGGCTCGCTGTGATGCGCTTTTAGGGGTGGGGGACGTTTACCGAATCGTCTAGCTTCGATTTTAGGTAATTTTGTGTGGAAATTTGTATGGGTACTGATGGCGACAGAACAGTATGCTTGTCTGTGTGTGGTGGTTCTGGCATCGTCGATATTCGTTGGTATCGTAGATTTGCAGTATTTGAATTCGAAGTCCTACATTCAGAACTCATTCAGTAAGCTGCCCCTAAGTCAGCCGAGGGGAGCTTTGTGTTTGGCAGGGGCTGCTGGCCTGAGAGGGGGCGCTCTGGCCGCCTGAGAGGGGGCGTTCTGGCCGCCTGAGAGGGGGCGCTTTGGCCGCCTGAGAGGGGGCGCTCTAGCCACCAGAGGGGGTGCTCTGCAGTGGATGCAGTTGTCCTGTAGTGGACAAACAGTGAATTTTGTGTGAGTAGTATACATTTGATTGTGTGTACTGTGTGAGTGTGTGTTATAACTAGTAAGGTATGGCACCGTAGTTGGCGACAAACGAGCGAGCGCGAAGAGGCTGGGTCTTTTCCCGTCGCGTCTCCTGCCTTAACCGCCCCTAACCTCCTCCGGTCGTTTCCGTGACTGCTCAAGTTGCTCCGAGCTCATCCAACTGCGTCCGAAACCTCCTCTAAACTCCTAACATGCTCCCGAAATCGAGGTGGGACAACCGGTGGAGGCTGGAGGAGCACATTAGTGGCGCGGCTGATACATTTGTTAATGTCAACAGATACCCAACCTTCGACGCAAACAGCTGATACCTCCTCTAAACTCCTCCGGTCGTTCCCGTGGCGGCTCCCATCACGGCTGCTCTGGGCTGCTCAAACTTGCTCTAAACTCCTCCCGGGAGACGCAACGGGAACAGACCCTAACTCGATCGGACAAGTAGTTGCTGAGATACAAAAAAGGTGCGCACGTGCAGATTCCCTCACACCTGAATTGTGGGGAAGCGACGGCGGAATGGTCCTTAAACGCACACCAAATTTGAATACAATCTGCACAGCCGTTGCGGATTTTTTTTTTTTTTTTTGCAAGAAAACACCTTTTAACACCCTTCACGCGGCACGCGCCACGCGCAGTGGTAGTCGCCGGCACGAGGCGGCACTGGTATCAAACAGTGTAGGTACGTTGGATGGAGCTGCTCAGCAAAGAAGACCGCTTGCCAATGGGTCGTCCGGTTGCAGAGATGTGAACTTCTCAAAAGCGTACCAGAGCGCGCCAGCTCGGTCATCGCCCCAAAGTTCGTTTAACTGGTATAATGTTGTGGCCCAAATCCGAGGAGATACATTTTCGTTTGTTTCGTGTTTCGTTTCGTGAGATTTCGTGTTTTTTGTGGGGGGGGGACGTTTTGCCCGAGGTGGTGCCCTGAGTTTCTTTGCCATCCGAAAATAGCTTCCGACGCCACTGCCATTCAGAAAGGATGTTGATTGTTGACTGTCCATTTCTTACTTTATTATATATCGATATATAAGTATACTAATACATTATATATATAGTAATCATATTATACTATATAAGCAATAAATATAGTAAATATATATATATAATATATATTATAGAGTGATATATATAACCGGATCAAAGCTCTTCCTCGCGTGGATCCTCTCTTCTTACAGCAAAAATGCTGGAACGCGCGCGGGAGGAGCGGGCGTACTTGTATGTATTGAATGTCCCCATGGGCCATCATCATCATAACCAAGTTTATGGAACATAAATTACCATATGATATACAAAACATAAATCAGACAGGCGCAAAAGCCATGTTCCTGTGTTTGGTAGCATTTGTCTCTAATCCCCTCCCCCTGCATCTGCCAATGGCTGGCTACATAGTTACTTGATAGTTTCCGATTGCTGAATTGCTAGTTGTTATTTTTCATCTCAATGGGGGGGGGGTATGTTCGGACACCTTTTACCGAAACTATGCTCTGACGTGTCTGCCAATTAAATACAAGATGTAACTGAAGTAAGCAGGGATTCAGCAGGGATCGACGGCCCCTTCGATCAGGCTGAAACTTGCACAGAATGTTGAGAATCTTGCCCTCTTTCCGAAAATTTATGGAAAAAACACCAGTAAATATGACTATGGTAAGATATACTCGTCCCGTAGAATCGTCAACGAATTCCCCCCCCCCTCAATGCCCTTTGGGCACAATCGACGATCTAATAAAAACGTTATTTTGCCACTAATCTACTCATTAAAACCCATCGTAAAGCACAGCATTCATTTTTTTTCAAACTCAATCCTATCATTATATTTAGGCTAGCCCTAGGGGCCTTAGTCTAAATCTGATGATTGGATTGTGTTTGGGAACTTGAGCTTTGTCGAATTGTAGGCATCATGTTGGGGTTTCCTTAGCCTTTTTTTGGAAGCGAATGGCCTTGGGCGTTTCTCGGGCACTTCCAGGGGATCCAAGAATCTTCAATTAGTGGATTGGTTTCTTCGGCCAGATTTGTTTATTTGTCCTGGAGAGGCCATGGGACAAAATCAAAAGAAAATCGTAGTGGCCCACCACAGGGTCCAAAAATTGAAACGGCCCTAGCTGGCCCCTGGACCTTTGCCTAAATCTGATGTTTCAATTGTGTTTGGAAACCTGAGCCCTGTCGAATTGCAGGGAACACGTTAGTTTGTTTTACCTCTTTGGAAGAAAATACCCCTAGACGTTTTTCGGGCACTTCTGGGGGTCCTAAGAGGCCTTGTAATCAATTAGCGGGAAGGTTTATTCAGCTAGATTTGTTCACTTGTCCTAGAGAGTCGCTGGTGCACATTTATAGAGGTCGTTGTGGCCCACTCATAGCGTCTAAAAATTGAAACTGCCCTAGCTGCGCCGCTATATCATAAATCTGATAGGATTGTGTTTTGAAAACGGATATTTTTTAATGCTAAGCTTTACGCTGTGTTTTAAAGAGTAGGTTAGCGGCAAAACAACGTTTTTTGTTTTGTATTGGATCGCCGATTATGCCCTAAAGGCATAAAGTTGTTGGTTATTTTTTACTGCTCTATGGGACTTCTGGTGTTTTTTTTCTTCTCTATTTTCGGAAAGAGGGCAAGATTCTCTACATTCTGTGCAAGTTTCAGCCCGATTGAAGGGGCCGTCGATCCCTGCTGAATCCCTGCTTACTTCCGTTACATAAATACAAACTTGATGCAATTCAGTTACTTGTGTGTTCTAAACAACCTCCTCTGGGCGTGTTCCCTATGGATATTGGTCTCGCCACATTCCAGGATGTCTAGTAGGTGCTTGAACCGATGGACCTTATCCGGACCGTATTTCTGCTCGGCTGAACGACTGCCCGAGTCCGTTGAACCGCGTTGGAGACACGCCCGTCTGTAGATCCTGGTCACCGTCTGATGTACTGTCTGTAGATCCTGGTCACCGTCTGATGTATAGTCGTCCAGAAATCCTGATCGACCAGTCTGACCTGTAATGTCTGTATCCTGGTTCACCGTCTGCATGTACTTGTCTGTCATCCTGGGTCACCGTTCTGATGTACTGTCTGTTAGTATCCTGGTCACCGTCTGGTGGTACTGTCTGCTAGATACCCTGGTCCACGTCTGGTGTACTTCCTGTAGATTACCTGGTGCGAGCCGTCCTGGTGTGAATGCTGTCTGTAGAATCCTGGTCAACCGTCGTGGAAATGTAACTGTCTGTTAGATCCTGGTTAATCATCGACCCGTCTGTGTACTGAGTATCTAATAGATAACATTATGACTGTATGTTATCGCTGTTCAATGCGAATGATGGTAAACTGTCTGCCAATAGATCCTGGTCACCGGTCTGATGTACTGTCTTAACGCGTGTCACCGTCATGATGCACATGTCTGTATCCTGTCCCCGTCGTGATAGCTACTTGTCTTCAGACCGTAGAGTCATGGTCACTCTTCTGATGTACTGTCATGTAAAGATGTCCTGGTCACCGCCTTCTGAATGATTGAGCTGTTCTGTAGACTCACTGTCACACGTCTGATGTAGCGGTCTGTAGGACCCTGGTCACCGATCTGATGTATCTGTCTGATAGATCCTGAGTCCCCGTCTGAATGTACTGTCTGCGAGATCCTGTGTCACCGTCTGATAGTTCTAGTCTGTAGATCCTAAAGGTCACCGTCCACTGATGTACCAGAATACTGTCCTGTCTGTAGACTCCTGGAATCACCGTCTGATGTCTGGTCTGGTAGATCCTGAAGTACATCTCGTCTGATGTACCTGATCTATTGAACCTCCATGGTCACCGTCTGGATTGTAACTGTCTGTCTGTATCCTGGTCAACCGTCTGATGTAACTGTCTGTACCTGTCCCGTATGGATGTACTGCTGAGTAAGATCCTGGTCACCGTCTGATGTACTGTCTGGTATCCAGCGGTCACCGAAGTGCTTGGTGTACTGTCCTATAGATAACTGGACCCACCACGTCTGCCAAATGTACTGTATCGATGACCGAGCGGCGTGGTCACCGTCTGATGAGATATCTTAGTCTGTCTCGTATCCTGGTACCCGAGATCTGATGTATGTGTCTGTATCCTTGGTCAACGTCTGATGTAGCGTCTGTAGAGTCCTGGTCACGTCTGATGTACTGTCTGCTAGATCCTGGTGTCACCGTTGAATGTTACTGTCTGTGATCCTGGTCACCGTCTGATGTACTTCTGTTTAGATCTGGAGTCAACCAGGTCTGATGTAGACTGTCCCCTGCGATTCCTGGTCAAGCCGTCTGATGTACTGTCTGTAGATCCTGGTCACGTCTGATGTACTGTCTGTATCCTGGTCAACGTCGATGTACTGTGCTGTATCCTGGGTCACGTCTGATGTTAGCTGTCGTTATCCCTGGTCACCGTCTGATGTACTGTCTGTAGATCCTGGTCCCCGTCCTGATGTACTGTCTGTCTGTATCCTTGGTCACCGTTTGATGTTACTGTCTGTATCCTGCGTCACCGTCTTGATGTATTGTCTGTAGATCCTGGTCACCGTCTGATGTACTGTCTGTAGATCCTGGTCACCGTCTGATGTACTGTCTGTCTGTAGATCCTGGTCACTGTCTGTTTTACTGTATGTAGATCCTGATCACCGTCTGATGTAATGTCTGTATCCTGGTCACCGTCTGATGTACTGTCTGTAGATCCTGGTCACCGTCTGATGTACTGTCTGTAGATCCCGGTCACCGTCTGATGTACTGTCTGTATCCTGCGTCACCGCTCTGCATGTTACTTGTCTGTCTGTATCCTGGTCACCGTCTGATGTACTGTCTGTAGATCCTGGTCACCGTCTGGTGTAATGTCTGGAATTGGATCCTGATCCCGTCTGATTTGCCGTCTGACATCTTGTCTGGCTGTGTCGCCATCAGACCATGTTGTTTGTGCCGGTGGCATCTGGCGGAGCCGTGGTCATTACTGCCGACCTGCCCGCCACCGGAGACGCCCCCCCCCCCTCCACTTTGTCATTATTTCTGGAGTATTCTTAGCCACCGCTGTCTCCGGCTTAATCCGGCGGCTTCATAGCCTCTTCTCTCAGATGGCTGACAGGCCTGGGGCCGGCCGTGGCGCCGTCACCGTCTCAGCCGTCTGAGAGACGCGTGCAACATACCTGGAGAGGCGTCCACAGTCAGGCAGGCCTCTGGTCGGACAGGCCTGGAGCCGGCCGTGGCGCCGTCACCGTCTCAGCCGTCTGAGAGACGCGTGTAACATACCTGGAGGAGCGCTCCACCTTCAGGCCAGGCCTTGCGTCGGACAGGCCTGGGGCCGGCCGTGGCGCCGGTCACCGTCTCAGCCGTCTGAGAGACGCGTGAACATACCTGGAGAGGCGTCCACCGTTCAGCAGGCCATCTTGGTCGGACAGGCCCTGGGGCCGGCCGTTGGGCGCGTCAAACCGTCTCAGCCCGTCTTAGAGACGTGTAACATACCTTGGCAGAGGCGTCCACATCAGGCAGGCCTCTGGTCCGGACAGCCCTGGAGCGGCCGTGGCGCCGTCACCGTCTCGCCCCGTCTGAGAGACGCGCTGTAACATACCTGGAGCAGGCGTCCCACCGTCAGGCAGCCTCTGGTCGGAACAGGCCTGGGGCCGGCCGTTGGCGCCTCACCGTCTCAGCCGGTCTGAGGAGACGGCGTGTAACATACCTGGAGAGGCGTCCACCGTTCAGGCAGGCCCTCATGCGTCGACAGGCCTGGAGCCGGACCGTGGCGCCGTCACCGTCTCAGCCGTCTGAGAGACCGCGTTGTAACATACCTGGAGCAGGCGTCCACCGTCAGGCAGGCCTCTGGTCGGACAGGCCTCGGGGCCGGCCGTGGCCGCCGTTCACCGCTCTCAAGAGACGCTGTAACATTAACCTGGACAGGCGTCCACCGTCAGGCAAGGCTCTTGTCGGACAGGCCTGGGGCCGGCGCCCGCCGGCGCCGTCACCGTCTCAGCACTCTGAGAGACGCGTTGTAACATACCTGAGAGGGCGTCACGTCAGCAGGCCTCTAGGCTGACAGACGCCTGCGGGCCGGCCGTGGCGCCGTCACCGTCTCAGCCGTCTGAGAGACGCGTGTAACATACCTGGAGAGGCGTCCACCGTCAGGCAGGCCTCTGGTCGGACAGGCCTGGGGCCGGCCGTGGCGCCGTCACCGTCTCAGCCGTCTGAGAGGACGCAGCTGTAACATACCTGGAGAGGCGTCCACCGTTCAGGCAGGCCTCTGGTCGGACAGGCCTGTGGCCGGCCCGTGGCGCCGTCACCGTCTCAGCCTGTCGTTGAGAGGACGCGTAACCATACCTGGAGCAGGCAGTCCACAGTCAGGCAGGGCCTCTGTCGGACAGGCCTGGGGCCGGCCGTGGCGCCGTCACCGTCTCAGCCGTCTGAGAGACGCGTGTCACATACCTGGAGAGGCGTCCACCGTCTGGTCGGAGAGCTGCCGATGGCTGATGTTTCCAGCGGGGAACAGTCGAGCTGTCGGAGCAGTAGAATCGCCGTTTCATTGCCGGGATCTGGGTTATAATCCCCTATGGGCCTCCTGTACAAGGTGTTCCGTTTTGGTCGTGATGTTACTATGCCTTGATTTGCGCCAAGTGACCGCACGCATTCGGTGCGTCCTGAAACCCCAATCGTCATCACTCAGTCCTGAGGAGAGGACAGGTGTTCCGGACGGTATACACCTGCATCATTAACGGTTCTCTAAGACATCAATGACTATTGACAAATGACCTCCTGTGCGTGCGTCTCCTGTGCTCCAGAATATCATTAACGGATCAGCACCGGCGTGGCTTTCATCTTCCGTCAGATGTCTCATCTTGTTTGGTGTTGGCATATGAGGAACATGGCGATCAAAGCCGAGCCCGGCTGGCAACAGCTGGAATATTCAGCTGGTGCCCCATATCATTCTGGATAGTGGACTAGTGGGGCATTTAGATTGAGCAGCCGCCCGGATGACCTTTGCGCCTGTGAGCTGCGATGGAGGCTGAGATATCTACGAGTTGCGACGGAGGTTGCTGCAGCCATGGCTGAGGAGTGCTTGAATGAGGGAGTTACTGGGCATGTTGGTGGCGGAAGTTGGGCTGCGCTCGGTTGACTGGTGGCTCCATTGGTGCTGGACGATGTTAAGCGAGTATTTATTTGGTCGATTTTCGATGGAGCTTGGCAAATTTTGCTCCGCTGAGATCCGAGCTCCCAGCTCGATGGCACTTGTTGCCTGCAGTGTGGTATGCGGATAAGGGCTTTGAAGCTGCTTCATCCCATCGCGATCAGTGACAGACTAGGCCTTCAGATCGCAAATCATTTTACCAATTGATCGATATTAGGTACCCGACGGTCAAGTGCTAGTCGACGCCAGCAAAGTTTGCAGCGCTTTAGTGGGAATCGGCACCCGGGGCGCGGACTGATACACCCACTGACCATGACTGCCCCAGACTGCCCGGAGCAGTTCTGACCCGAGGTCCAGACCCGGTTCTGTCTGGGGCCCAGACATGACCTCTGCCTGACCCAGGCTGCGCCGAGCCGGGCTGGTTCAGAATCGTCCGTGTAGACGGGAATCTGCGTCCTTCTCGTTATTTGTGTTATTATATGAACTTAGCCCGAACCTTTTGAATAACGGGTATCCGAGGTCAGGACCCGCGCTAAGCAGAGCTTGTTGCGCAGGCCCTGACCCCCTGCCGTCGGATCGAGCAATTCCTGGTAGCCGTCAGAATTTAGAGGCGAAAGTTTTCGTGGTCGTAATACCCGAGTGCTGTTCATGGTCCCTGCGGTGCGGCAGTTAACCGCAGGCTCTAAGCCCGCCATGTCATAACACGCAGGCGTCCTATGGACACTGTATGCCGCGATGCGCCACTTCACGTGACATTTCATTCTGCGGTCGCTTCGTACCGACCGCAGGAACCGCAGCCGTGTGACGTCATGCTTTTCCCCCAGCTGCCGACCGCTGCTGACCGCCGAACCGCAGCCAACCACAGGGTCTTTCGGAACACTGAACGGCACTCTGAACACGGCTCGCCCCGCCCTCTGACATCACCTGACCTTGAGTGCGACCGCGGCCACCGGCCGCAGGCCATCCCAGCCTGTCGGGGACGAATAGCGAGCGCCGAAGCGACTCGAACCCGGCCTGCCACACCGGAGGAGTTCAAAAGCCCACCGTGTCCGTCTGCACGCCGGCCGTCGTAGATGTTCCCCGCTGGATGGTCTTTTGGTGAATTAATGTGTTAGCGGGGCTCAAAGTCGGATGGTCACACATGAGTCATTGGATCAATAAATCAGGCCGAAGTTGTGAGGCGGAGACGAAGTTGGTAATGCTCTGATGCCAGTAGAGGCGTGGCCAACTCGTCGCCTGTTGATGGCCGAGATGTGCCATCCCTCCGCCAGCAGCAGAGAGATGGCATCCCTCCCTCGACGACCCATCGTGGGCTGTGTACCGCGCAGGGCACTGTCCCTCCCTCCCTCCCTCCCTCCCTCCCTCGTGTGTTCCCCAGCTGTGCACCAAGTGCTGACGGCTCCTTTCCCTCTTCAGGTGCCATCGGGAGCACCGTCCCGCTTCCCATTCCGTCTCCTCGTCCCGCGCGTGTGCGGGAGCCGCGCGGGTCAGCTGATTGTGTCCGCCGGAAAGCGACCCTGTCAGGCATGGGCGTATAGCTGCGGATGGGTACACTGGCTTTCCTTGAATGAATAAAGTTGTCTGCGAAGCTGTGTGAGCTGTACTTTGTCCTAAAATCGATCATTCTTTTAATAATTTTTAGTTTTTAGCGAAATTGCTAACAAAAGGTACGGGCTCATATTAGTATTTGATCTTAACTTAAGAATCCTAAGGACCCTTTGTGTACATCTCGTTTAAATGTTTCGATTGCCACATGTTTCGTTTCGATCCGAAAATTGGTTCGGGAGACAAACAGGGGTAAAGTTTGTCCCTTCCCAGCGGGTCGCGCTCGGCTGCCGACCCCAGCGGACGGACGCTCTGACGGAGTAAAGTCGGAATAGATCAGAGTTTTCCCCGCGCGGAGACGGACGTCAGACGGGCGTCTCTTTGCCGACCCAATGGTCCCCGGTCCTAACCGCACCCGTCAGGAATGTCTACTTGGGGGTCGCCGGAGGCAGTCAAAACGGGACCGAAGGGGTCCGGACTCCGGATCATCGTCCGGACGGGCTCGGGCGGCGTAAACAGGCCCGGGACCATTGACATTTATATGTACCTATAGAGGTCAATGCCCGGGACCGGCACTGACGGGTGCGGGGAGGACCGGGACGGGTGCGGTGAGGACAGGGCTTTACTGACGGTCCCTTCTCTTCCTCGCCCGGTATCCTTGGTAGCTACTGTCAATCATCCATTTCTTCTCTTCAGTTGTCTTCGGAGTTTCCTCATCTGTGACAGCCCCTATGGAGTTTTCGTGTGGCTGACGGTGCCTCTTCTCTCCCCCTTGAGGTGTCCTCGGGAGTAGCTGGCAGTTTCCCCTCTCCCTGCGTTACTGGCGGTCCCTTCTCTCCCCCTTGAGGTGTCCTCGCGGAGTTTCTGGCAGTTTCAACCTTCTCCCTGCAGTTACTGACGGTGCCTCTTCTCTCCCCTTGAGGTGTCCTCGGGAGATTGCTTGGCAGTTTCCCCTCTCCCTGCGCTTACTGGCGATCCCTTCTTCTCCCCCTGAGGTTCCTCGGGAGTTGCTGGCAGTTTCCCCTCTCCCTGCTTGTTTACTGACGGTCTCTTCTTCTCCCCCTTTGAGGTGTCCTTCGGTAGTTGCTTGCAGTTTCCCTCTCCCTGGCGTTACTGGCGCGTCCCTTCTCCTCCCCCCTGAGGTGTCCTCGGGAGTTGCTGGCAGTTTCCCCTCTCCCTGCGTTACTTGGCGATCTCTTCTGCTCCCCTTGAGGTGTTCCTCGCGGCAGTAGCTGTCAAGTTTCCCTCCTCCCTCGTTTACTTGACTGGTCCTCTTCTTCTCCCCCTTCAGGTGTCCTCGGAGGGTGCTGGCAGTTTCCCCTCTCCCTGCGTTTACTGGCGGATCCTTCTCTCCCCCTTGCAGATTTCCTCGGGAGTAAGCTGGCAGTTTCCCCTCTCCCTGCGTTTCTTGGCGCCCGTCCCTTCTCTCCCCCTGAGGTGTCCTCGGGAGTTGCTGGCAGTTTCCCCTCTCCCTGCGTTACTGACGGTGCCTCTTCTCTCCGCCGCAGGTGTCCTCGGCAGTGTCGGCCCCGGCGGCCGGCCTCAACCCGGAGGCCCACGTGTTCCAGCTGCCGTCAGCCGGCGGCGGCACCTCCTCCTCGGACGCCACCCCGGCCGATGCGGCCGTCCACATCGCCGTCCAGGGCTGGGAGGGCGACGGCGCCGACCCAGCTGCGGCGGCAGCGGCGGCAGCATATGTGATGACCCCGTCAGACGGAGCGTCCTCTGTGTCACCGCAGTCGTCAGCAGACGGTGAGCTAGCTGAGGTCGGGGTGTTCAGGGAGGGGGAGGGGTTGGTCCAGGAGAGGGTGGGCTGGTCCAGGAGAGGGTGGGTTGGTCCAGGAGAGGCGTGGGTTGGTCCAGCAGAGGGTGGAGTTAGGTCCAGGGAGAGGGTAGCGGTTGCGTCCAGAGAGAGGGTGGGTTGGCCAGGAGAGGGGGTTGTGCATTGGTTCCAGAGAGGTGGAGATGCGTCCAAGAGAGGATGCTGCGGGTTGGTCCAGTAGGGGGTGAGGTTGGTCCGGGAGAGGTGGCGTTTGGATCCAGGAGATGGTGGGTTGGTCCAGGAGAGGGTGGGTGCGTCCAGTGAGAGGGTGGCGTTGGAGTCCAGGAGACGGGTTGGTTGGTCCAGGGAGAGGGTGGCGTGCAGTCCAGAGAGGGTGGGTTGGTCCAGGATGGGGTGGGTTGGTCCAGGAGAGGGTGGGTTGGCTCGTAGAAGGAAGAGGGTGGGTTGGTCTAGGAGAGGGTGGGTTATGTCCAGAGAGGTGGGTTGGTCCAGGAGAGGGTGGTTAGGTCAGGAGAGGTGGGGTTGGTCCAGGACGCAGGGTGGGACTTGGTCCAGGGAGAGGCGTGGGTTGGTCCAGGAGAGGGTGGCGTTGTCCAGGTGAGCAGGCGTGGTAGCTTTTGCGTAACAAGCGAGAGTAGGGGTTGGTCCAGGAGAGGAGGGGGTTGGTCCAGGAGAGGAGGGGGTTGGTCCAGGAGAGGGTGGGCTGGTCTAGGAGAGGGTGGGTTGGTCCAGGAGAGGGTGGGTTGGTCCAGGAGAGGGTCTGGTCCTGCTGTGTGTTCAGGGGGAGCAGGAGGGGTGTGTGTGTGTGTTAATGTTATTGTTTGTCCAATGCTGCTTCCCCACACTTAATCTTGTTTGCAAAAGGTCCTTCATATGAAAACTGGGCGCCATATAACTTAATAGTTGAGGCGCCCTTAAACCCAAATAATCATCATCATATGAAAACGTAGAAACATGTGACTTCTAATTTGCAGGAACTTCTGTACTTGTGTTTATGTACCAGCACACGGCCGGCATCTTTTCCTTGGATGTTCTGGAATTTGTTGATGTACATTTATTTAATAATTAAATAAACGTTTCCGTTTTGCAATGCCATTTCTAAGTTACTTGTTCTTCGTTACTTATTTGTGCGATATTTCACGGACGCTGAAGTTGCACATAAGTTGACCGGGCGTCGGGGGGGGGGGGGGTCGATCACTACATGGGTTTACCGAATATAGCACGCATTGATGGCTTCCTGGGAATGTTTGGGATCAACTGCCGACCTTTCGTCGGCGCGACCCGGTAATCGCCAGCTATTTCAGCCACCTGAGATTGCACGTTGCCGCGTGGTATGCTCCATGAAGGTGAGTGGATCCAATATCCTATCAATAACCGTACTCTTCAGACATGTATGCAGGGGGGACTGCATGGCTGCCGGTCTGGTTAAGTCGCGACCCGGCAGGAGCAGGGTGCTCTCCTTGGTGGCGTCATTGGGTTAGTGATGACGTCACTGGGATGCTCAGAGACGACGGCCGGGGTTAGCTAGGGTCTGTTCCCGTGACATCTCCAACTGTTTTTAACTTACAAGCTCCTCCGATCGTTCCCGTGGCTGCTGCAATCTGTTCCAAGCTCCCCGCAAGGTCTCCCGAAACCGCCTTCAAACTCCTCCAACTTTGCTTGCTCCCGAATCGAGATGGGGACAACTAGAGGAGATTTTAAGGAGTATGTTTATGGCGCGGCTGATACATTTGTTAACAGAAACCCAACATT
>VOPJ01002304.1:0-18617 GCA_014673585.1 Semibalanus balanoides
AATTTCTTGCTTCTCTTCATCATTTCTGAGCTTTTTCTCGTTTTTTTCAAGGTGAACTATTCCCTTTAAGAAAAGATCAAATTCATGTCACAGAAGGTTGAAATTGATTAATACAACAAATCAATAAATGTTTCTGAACCGGTTTTGTCTCAGAAATACAGTGCTGCTCTTTATTTGTCTGTATCTGGTCAAAAAGGCAAAAAAAAGAAATTTCACAATTTGACGTCATTAGTTACCTTAGATGTCAAAAATAAAGTAAAAAAAGTCACTTAGTCAAAAATATATATATTATTTTGAAATTTGGTATGGTAGTTGAGTATGTATAGTTATTTTACATATATTACAGTTTTTTAAATATCTTTAAAGTTTTTTTTTTCTTAAAAAAAGTAATTTTTGGGTCAAAAACAACTTTTTTCAAAAATCCGAGATTGCCATATTGTAGCCATTGACATTTGCTATCATCTAACGTTTTCGGATTTCGTTTTGTCTACTACATGGCATTTGTACGGTCTCCTAAAATTTAGCTGATTTTGGTGACAAAATCGTGTGCAGTGACGTCACTAACTTAGCTGTGTCTAAAAAAATGACGAAATTATAAAAAAAAATGTGTGAAAACGATGCCGGTCAGCTACTAGAAGTTTGGCGTTGATAGCTCCATTATTTAGTGAGATATTCTAGATATTCCTCAGCGGGGGCTAAAAAAAGCCCCTCCACCCAGTGACTCTCGGGTTAACCCGCCATTACATTGGCTGGGGGGCGAAAAACGCCCCCCCTTAGGGATTTTCACAATAGCTCACAAACGAACAGCGCTATCAACGCCAAACTTCGGTACCTTATCCTAAATCAATTTGGCAGTCTTCATTGCAATTTTAAAAAAAATTGTCGTAAATTTTCGAGTTTAATATCGGAATTTAGTGACGTTCACTACACACGCACTTTGGCGCAAATATAGCTAAGCTCTAACAGGCTGTAATCAGCCATTCCTTAAGCAAAATGCAATTCAAAAACGTCAAAAGATAGCAAATTGCAGGGGGTAGAAAATGGCTATCTCGGATTTTTGAATGTTTTGGATTTTGACCACCAAAAAAAGCAAAAAATCATTTTTTTTTTGAAAAAAATGACCACAAATCAACTAAAAAAAAAAAAAAAAAAAAACGGAAGATATGTACAGAGTCACATATGTCTTCCCAAACCGAATTTAAAGGCATCTCTATTTTGTTGAATCATGATTGCTCCCAGTATGATTACCGTCAATGACGTCTTTTTTGAAAAAGTAGGTTTTGGGGGATTTATCGACCAGATACATAAAAATAAATGGTAGCAGGTCACTGAAAAAGTATGGTTGGTACTAGTTGTGATCAGATAATCGTTTATATCTCCCGAACCAGTGTGTCGGGAATCGTTCGAAATTCTTGCAATCTGGTCCACGAGGCTGTGTCGTCTTAAAATTGCAATACTCGTTTTTTGGTTTTGCAACCATGCAATTTTCTGAGAAATCTTGCAAAACGATCTTCAGCGCCTCTTTTCGGTCGAGGTTCGTAACTAAATTCTCCTACTTAACGCCTCTGATGACCCAGCCAGCCCGTGTCCCACCCGGCCAATCAGCGCTCTCGAACAGGCTGCGCAAACAGGATGAATGAGTAGCTCAATGAATGGGTTCTGCCGTAAAGGCTAACGTCAGGCCATAGTCACGTGGTCACCGTGCGGCCCGGGTCACCTGGGTCAATGCCTCCGGACATAACCCTCGCAGAGAGTTGAGACATCGCTAGCTGAGGCGAACTGGGCAGGGCCGGGCAGGACCGCGTTATGTATTCTCCCAGGTGAACGAAGATATGAGAGGAGCGGAGAGCGACTCAAATTTGTATGCTGTCATATTTCACGGAAATTACGAAAGAGAACCTGCTCCCTACGTTCACTAAATATATTTTATATATATATATTAATGTATATATTTATATATAATCATATATATATATATATTTATATTATATATATATAGTATAACATATATGTAAACGGTATCATTATATTATCTATATTTGTATTATATATATGTTATTATAAATATATATATATTTTTTTTTTTTTACTATTTTCTGTGAAAAGACGTAATATCGACGTATGTGAGAGGTTTCAAATAAACTTGCACCTCTTCCAAAATCTGCACCTCACCGTCTCTCGATACCAGAATTCTCCAGTCAGCCGACCTCTCCTGCCTCAGCGTTTCATTTATCAGACGTGACCTCTGACCTTTTTGTCAAACCGATTAGCTGTTCGCCTCACAACAGGACAGTGCTATTGCCCGTTTGTGAGGCGAACAGCTATTGGTGACACGGGGTCTTTACGTATCATCGTCCTCTACAATGATAGCCTCTACCTAGATGCCGCAAAATTCCGGTTTACTACGCGTGGTTACGTGCCAGCGTACGCTACTACCTACATCAGGGGCGGTCTCAGGTCCGAGTTTGCTTCAGGTGCACGTAAGTTTGAAGAGAATCGTGTTTTTCGAAAATTGTGTGTTTATTGTGAATGCGTATAATTGTGAAAAAGTGATAGAAAGTTGCCTATCCGGAGGGCGGGAATGTACCGCATAGAGTTTTCAGGGATATCTATTGTTTTTTAAGAACGCTGCCTACAGTTTTTAGCCATCTAACAGTAGTCTACCATTAATTTTGCAGTGACCTTGTACCACTGTGTTGCTGAGACAAAACTGAATTATATAATTTAATAATTTATATTATATGCATTTTAATTTATGATTTATATATTTCAATTTGACCTCTTATGACTGACCCTTGACCTTATGTCGGGTCAGATCTGCAAATGGCTGCTATAATCGAATTATTTGTGTAAAGATAACCGCTTAAAACATGTGTCGCATAATCTCTTGCAATAGTGACCTGATTTGGACCTGACCTTGCTTTTGCTTACAATTTCACTTTGCTATACGGAGATGCACTATTCATTTTAGAGGCCTTTGGTGCGATTTTCGTTCAATATCGGTTTGGGATGGGAAGTATGGCTCACAAACTAAAATACTACCATTTGACCTGACTGTGTCCTGCATATGACCTTATTTATAAAATTTCGAGTACGCTTAAGAGTGATCTCGTTGAGAGCTTTCGATTACCGTCTTGCACGTCTCGCTGCGATTATTGGTTCGGGAGATAACGAGGGGGCGTTTCCCCCCCCCCAGCCAATGCCGGGTTAAGTCACAGCGTGGTACCCCGTACCTTCCACCATAATACGGCTCCACGTAATTTCACAGGTCGGTTCTGTATAGGGGCTTGCGTCCCAGGCAAAGACAGCCGTCCGACTTTGCTAAAACACCAGTCAGGAAACGCCGTAAACGTCACGTACCTCCGTGTATTCATGGCCTCAAGAACAGATCATAACTAGAAAAAGAACGCAGCAACCATCTATACGTAGTCGCTGCAGCTTACAACACTACTGGGACTCGCCTACGTACCACCTGTCTTGCCAACAGATTACCATATAAGGACAAAACACACGTCGGTCGCCAGGGAGACGAAAAACCGCGCATAAAACGGCACAGAGGCCTCCTCACTGCTGCTAAAACCCAGAACACGGGTCCCGGACGGAGTCTAATTTAAACTGCTGTCGCCCGTGCACGGACCACCGGCGCAGGGAGTCGGCACAGAGCCGGACAGAGGGGGGGGGGGGGGTCGGGTGCCGCCGCCGGGCCGACGGTTGCTGAAGACGGCATCAGGTACCCAAGGAGCTGGCGGGATTGATAAGGTCCAGGATACAAAAGGATGGTCCAGACAGCTGGGCCAGGTCAGGAGAGAATGGTCAGACAGTCTGGGCGGTCAGGAGAGATGTGGTCAGACAGCTGGGCAGGTCAGGAGAGATGGTCAGACAGCCGGGGCCAGGTCAAGAGAAGATGGTCAACGCATGGGCCAGGTCAGGAGAGATGGTCAGACAGCTGGGGCCAGGTCGAGGAGAAGCATGGTCAGCCAGCTGGGCCAGGGTCAGGAGATGCGCAGACAGCGGCAGGTCAGGAAGATGGCCAGACAAGCTTGGGCCAGGTCAGGAGAGTATGGTCGACAGCTGGGCCAGGTCCAGGAGAGACTGTCAGACAGGCTGGCAGGTCAGGGAGTGGTCAGAACAGCCGGGCCATAGGTCAGGAAAGATTGGTCAAGACGCTTGCCAAGGTCAGGAGAGATGGTGCAGCAGCTGGGCCAGGTCGGGAGCCGATGGTCAGACAGCCGGGCCAGGTCAGGAGAGATGGTCAGACAGCTGCGGCCAGGTCAGGAGAGATGGTCAGACAGCTGGGCAGGTCAGGAGAGATGCCAGACGCCGGCCAGGTCAGGAGAGATGGTCAGACAGCTGGGCAGGTCAGGAGAGATGGTCAGACAGCTGGGCCAGGTTCAGGAGAGATGGTCAGACGCCGGGCCAGGTCAGGAGAGATGCAGACAGCTGGGTCAGGTCAGGAGAGATGGTCAGACAGGTGTCAGGTGCGTCTGTCTGTGACCTTGTCTCACAGTGTGGTAACATAAGGAGACGGGCGGCCGACATCGTGCGGCTGGAAGCGGACCCTGCGGTGGCGGCCGGCCGGCCTCCCGCTGCGGTCGCTGCCAGGCTGACTGACCGAGCTGTCGGCACACGGAGCAGGTGACTGGGAGGGTAACAGGGTCACATAGGAACGCCAGGTTATGGGGAGCTGAGGCGGCGGGGCTCGGCTAAGAGGCACAGGGCTCGGTCGGCAGAGCACAGAGGCGACGCCGCAGACTACAGGCTGAGCTGGTCGGCGGCGGCGGCGGCTCTGTGTCAGACGGGAACGGCAATCTAGAAACGGCGGGGGCGCAAATACAGCAGCGGTTGACATTACAACATGCAAGCACCCCCTAAGCAAGTGAAATGGCGATTATGTTGCTAATGGATTTCCCTGATATATCTCGTAAGCAATGATTATTTCAAAAGCAATGTTCTCTTAGGTACCTGGTACGTGGGGTCCCATGCAAGACACTATGGCAAAAGTGCTATCAACAAAAGATGGTCAGTGAGTAGAAATGAAATAACTTGCTAATCTTAATCCTTACCAACTGCTAATCCTGCTTCTTAGCCACACATTAAGCATGCTAGCTCCAAACAACAGACAAACCAACATTTTGATTGACAGCATGCTGATGTGCGCAACACCCTCTTCCATATCATCTTCACTAGACGGGCATCGCCGCAAAACGTCCGACTTCTCCAAAATAAACACCAGCATGTCTACATGAGTGATGAGCAGCAGGGGTTCTGCGCGGCCGACGTCACACAACTGCACCTCGGCAGACGTAACATGTGCTAACACGCGCCGGACGACGGCACCCGCACGCATGCGACACTCTCAGAATATCTGAAGTCTCGTCTGGACTCGGGAGGCGGGCGGTCTCGGCCCTGAGCGGCGGCTGTCGTCAACTGGAGGCCGGCACGGAGCCCCGCACAGCCGCTATCCGCCAGCCAGCACGCCGCACAACAGCCGCCGCCGGCTCCTCTCTAGCCGTATTGCCAACACTGTCCATATTGCACAGTGGCGCCAGCGCCGGCCGCCGGCCGCCAGCGCCCAGCTGCTCGGTGGGGCAGCGGCCGGGCGGCGCGTCACACGGCCGCCGAGTTCGGCCGCACATCGTCCTCCCCGGCTTTCCGATTGGCGGCCGGCGCCGGCAGCGACTCTTGGCTCCGGCGTGGTGGAGGCGCTGCGCTGACGAACGCTCCACGAAGTTGACGTGTCGGCCCGCTGGGCGTGGTGGGCACGCTCAGTAGCGAGTTCATCTCAGACTGTTTCAAGTGTCGCCTGCCGGCGCCGGCGGCCGGCACCCGGCGGCCGGCGGTGACGAGACCAGCGTGGCGCTCGAGTCGCCACCGCTGCGACTCACCGTGTTGGTCGGGTTCAGGTGGAAATCGCGCAGAGAGTCCGTCTGTGAACCCTGTGGAGAGCGTCGAGACGAGAAGGTCAGAGTCGAGACGGGAAGGTCAGAGTCGAGACGAGAAGGTCAGAGTCGAGACGAGAAGATCAGAGTCGAGACGAGAAGGTCAGAGTCGAGACGAGAAGGGTCAGAGTCGAGACGGGAAGGTCAGAGTCGAGACGAGAAGGTCAGAGTCGAGACGGGAAGGTCAGAATCGAGACGGGAAGGTCAGAGTCGAGATGGGAAGGTCAGAGTCGAGACAGGAAGGTCAGAAGTCAGAATCGAGATGGGAAGGTCAGAGTCGAGATGGGGAGGTCAGAGTCGAGACGGGAAGGTCAGAGTCGAGACGGGAAGGTCAGAGTCGAGACGGATCATTATCGATGCTAAGTTCTCGACACTCGTTACTACCAAGACGTGACGGACAGACAGACACAGACACGGACAGACACTGCAGCTGATCAGCCGTGACGGACAGACACTGCAGCTGATCAGCCGTGACGGACAGACACTGCAGCTGATCAGCAGTGCTGATGATGTGGCACACTCCAGCAGCACCAGATGTTCCCGCCGCGCAGTGACTCACCACTGACTTCACAGTGAGTGCATCAATTATCAGCGCTATCACACCAAGCATACATTCGTCATGTATCCCTTACCTGACTGAAACATTACTTCAATCAATTCAGAGCAATATTAGTTTTCGACCCATGCCACGGCACCAGAGGCGCAGCCAGACCTTAAGAAAGGAGGGCAAGCAAGTCATGGTACCCCCTCCCAAAAACTATCCCTAAAAAACGGATTTGGCCACTTTATTATGTGATACTGCCTTTTCTAACTGTTGATTAGCTGGATAAGACCAGGACCCTTAGAGAGGCCCCTGAGCCCGGCACGTAATCACCAGTAACGCGCCGTAATCGGCGATGACGAGCGAGATAAACTTAAACTCGAACGGGCAAGTAGTTTCTGATACAAAAACGGCGCGCACGTACAGAGGCACCCAGCCCCTGACCAGTGGAAAAGCAGCAGGTGAGGGGTCCCTAACCACATACCAAAATTGAACACAATCGGCTCAGCCGTTCCTGAGATATATAATCGGGGTGTGCACGTGCAAAGGCACCCAGCCCCTGACCAGTGTAAAAGCGGCGGCTGAGGGGTCCCTAACCACACACTAAATTCGAACACAATCAGCCCAGCCGTTGCGGAGTCTTTGCGACAAAACACCTTTCAACACCCCTCACGCGCCACGCGCAGTGGTAGTTTGCAAACTCACGCGCCACCACACATGAGTCGGCACTGGTAAAAAATATTGATTGGATGGGGCTGCTCAGCAAAAAGGACCGCTTGTCAATCGGACGTGCGGTTGCAGATAAATTAGCTCAAAAGCGTCGCCGAGCAAAAGGTTGGGTCAGGTGGGCCCGCTCAAAATGAAATTTTTTCCTTTTATGATACCCAACGTAAGGAGGACCGTAGCGGAGCGTGATAGCGCGGGTCGAGCTCGTACTAAGTGGATTTCGTCCGTGTGAGGGGGCGGCGCTCTTCAAATGAGTCCTTCCCGAGCGTTGAAAGCGCCAAACAAGAAACGGATGAAAGTGCACGCTCTTGCCGAAAAGAAACTGGAGAATGTAATATGACAGGTATGACATGGGCCTTACCAACTTTTAGGAGCTGGAGTTAGCCAACTGCCAGTTCAATTTAGTAACCAGTGACACCAATTTGGAATCAGCTATACCAACTTCGAACACTTTGTTAGGCTCTAGACCTGGAACTCTTAAATCTATTGCGCCGCGGACGCGCGAAAAAAGTTGAGTATTATGCCCTGGATATACATTCTCATCTGCGTCGCATTGCGTAAGGTGCAGACCTCTAAAAATGTTATTGTGCGTTTAAAAGTGTGAAAAAAGTGCTAAAGCAAACTATTTTGCTCTATCATATAGGAAAGTAGCAACATAGCACATAAATAAGTCGAGAAATGGCACGCTTTTTAAACCCGCATATAATATAATTTGTAGTTAAATTGTGCCGCGGAGCGGCGCAAATTTGTGTAGTTTTATTCCCTGGACAAATGCATTCTTACTGTTGAAAGGCTCAGGGTCCCTTCAGACCGTCTAGGGGCCCCTCCGACCTTTTGAACGCCCTTACAACTTATGCAGAGACTTATCTGGGATCCGCGGAAAGACATGATGTGGAGTGGGTGATATATACAAATATCCCGGCCACCAATAATATCCTCCGCTTACCAGGGCGGCCATATCCCTCTCCCCTCCTCCGCTCAGACTCAGACTCAGACGTTTATTAAGATGTTCCACAACAGGCGTGTGGCTATTACCATCTCTCGTCGGCAGATAAAACAAATGTCAAATGGTCAGGTGGATGATCATACACAGTTACTTCACACATTCATGCAGGTCAAATGTAATCACATCATACACTGGGCCGGGGAGCGGCTAGTGCGAGTCAGTCGGGTGGCGGCAGGTCTGAGCCGACAGGTGTCGCTTTAGGCGGCGAGCCGAATACGCCGGCACGGGAAGCCCCAGCAGGTCTCGAAAGGCAACGAGTTGAGGAGTTTGGGACCCGCGACAGCTAAGCCGCCTCCTTCCCCATTCCGATTCGTGACTCGGGCGCACAAACAGGTCACGGTCCCGGCCGAGTTGGTCTGCCGACACTTCCCGCACCTCGTCGCATATCAGCCACAGTGGCGAGACCGCGCGCCCAGCTCCTCAGGCTCGCCGAGACGGCGCACCTTGTGCGTTAGTCTCAGCGTGTGGTACGAGACCAAGTTCTCTGCGCTGAGCCAACCCAGGTTCTCAAGCAGGTCCGATACATGATCAAACTTTTTGCGGCCGAAAATCACTTTTTGCCCCATAAGTTAATATTTTTTGAATTCGAGAAGGTTTCTTCGTGTAACCTGTTTTGACCACTATATGGTGAGTCGCAGTATGAACCTGCGAGAGAACCAGAGCTGTTGACGCAGCACGGAGATGAAGGACGATGGCAGCGGCTCATAAGATGTGATAGACCACTGAGAAACTGCCGAAAACGTCTAGTGAACGGAGGTTTACACGGGACGTCCCCAGGTTCAAAGGTGATGCCGAGATTCTTAACTTCCGAAATGGGTACGAGAGTGTGATCGCGAAATTTGACCGTGACTCACCAGGGCAGCCGTGTCCCTCCCCCTCCTCCGCTAACCGGGGCGGCCATATCCCTCTCCCCTCCTCCGCTTACCAGGGCGGCCATATCCCTCCCCCCTCCTCTGCTCACCAGGGCGGCCATATCCCTCTCCTCTCCTCCGCTCGCCAGGGCGGCCATATCCCTCTCCCCTCCTCCGCTTATCAGGGCGGCCATATCCCTCTCCTCTCCTCCGCTCACCAGGGCAGCCGTGTCCCTCTCCCCTCCTCCGCTCACCAGGGCGGCCATATCCCTCTCCCCTCCTCCGCTCGCCAGGGCGGCCATATCCCTCTCCCCTCCTCCGCTTACCAGGGTGGCCATATCCTCTCCCTCGCTCCGCTTTTCCAGGTGCCCAGGCTTCGCCTCTCCCCTCCTCTGTCACCAAGGGGCTATAAAATCCTCTCCTCTAGCCCGCTCACGCAGGGCGGCCCATATCTCTCCCTCCCTGATCCGCTCACCAGGGCGCGGCCATATACCCTCTCCCTCTTCTCCGTCACCCAGGGCGGCCATTATCCCTCTCCCCTCCTCCGCTCACCAGGGCGGCCCATGAGTCCTCTCTCCTCCTCCGCTCACCAAGGGGCGGGCCATAGATCCCTCTGCCCACTCCTCCTCGCTCGACCAGGGCGGCCATATCTCTCCTCCTCCGCCTCACCAGGGGCGGCTATAGTCCCATCTCACCCTCCTCCGCTTACCAAGGGCGGCTATATCCCTCTCCTCCGCTTACCAGGGCGGCCATATCCCTCTCCTCTCCTCCGCTTACCAGGGCGGCCATATCCCTCTCCTCCGCTTACCAGGGCGGCCATATCCTGTGCCAGCGAGTCAGAGTGGTCGACAGGCCGGGCCGGGTCCAGTTGGGCGGCCACCAGTGTTGCCTTGCGGGCGGCCACGTAGTGCGAACGGCGGATCTTCAGGTAGTAGACGTCGGTGATGGCGCGCACGCAGTACTCCGGGATGAAGGTGGCCCGCATAGCGCCGTCCAGGGAGACGACAGAGCCACGCAGCAGCTGGGGCGACGCCTCGCCTGCCTGGCCAACAACACCACGACACACACACACCACCGAGGTCCACAGCACAGCAAATGGGCGGACACAGCACGCACAAGCACAGCACAGACTCAAGTTGAATGGTTAATAAATGTGTATAAGTGCTAAGTAAGCTCCACTGATTATAGCTTCAAACGCAATTCAGGGACAGTGCCGTTCTTTGGAATACGAAGAGACTGCTCTCACTCATTTCCCGCATGCCATCGATCAAGGCACGTCGCCCCAGCTCAGACCTACTACGACCTACACCAGCGCTCTTCAACACGGCCAGACCTACTCGTTTCCTAACACAGCGCCTGCCTCCACCAGCGGCTGAACCTACTACGCTACGACAGTGCCTCTTCACCAAGCGACCAGACCTCTTCACCGCGCCTACACCAAGCGCTCCTTCCACCAGCGGCTGGACCTAACTACCGCCTACATGCAGCGCTCTACCAGCGGCCAGACCTACTACGCCCTACACAGCCGCTCCTTCACGCTCCAAAGCCGCGGGCCCCCAAAGAAAAAAAAAACCCCTACTAAAACGCCCTCAGCATGCTCCTTCCCCAGCCGCCCCGGGATACCCTACGCCTACACCAGCGCTCTTCACCAGCGGGCCAGACGCTACTACGGCCTACACAGCGCTCTTCACCAGAGGCCAGATGCTACGCACACAGCGAGCTTCACCAGCCGGCCAGCCTAACTTACGCCCTACCACAGCGCTCTTCACCAGCGGCGCCAGACCCTACTACTGCCTACACAGCGCTCTTTCACCAGCGGCCAGACCTACCTACGTCCTACACAGCGCTCTTCACCAGCCGGCTGAGACCTACTACTACGCCTACACAGTGCTCTTCACCAGCGGCCAGACCTAACTACGCCTACCACAGCGCTCTTCCACCAGCGCCAGACCTACTACGCCTACATCACGTCTCTTGTTCACCAGCCGTGCAAGAACTCTACTACGCCTACAGACAAGCGCTCTTCACCAGCGGCCAGACCTACTATCATTCTACACAGTCGCTCCCAGCGGCAGAACCTACTCCGCCTACACAGCGCTCTTCACCAGCCGGCCAGAACCTACTCTACGCCTACACACGCTCTTACACCAGCGGCCAGACCTAACTACGCCACACAGCGCTCTTCACAAGCGGCCATGACCTACCTAATCGACTACACAGGCTCTTCACCAGCGGCCAGACTACTACGCCTACACAGTGTCTTCAACCAGCGGCTGGACCGCTACTCACGCCTACACCAGCGCTCTTCACCAGCGGCAGCCTACTACCGCCTACAGCAGCGCTCTTCACCAGCCGGCAAGACCTACTACGCCTACACAGTGCTCTTCCCAAGCCTGAACCAGACCTACTACGCCTAACACAGCGCTCTTCACCAGCGGCCAGACCTACTACTACGCCTACAACAGCGCTCTTTCACCAGCGGCCAGACCTATACGCCTACACAGTGGCTCTTCACACAGCGACCCAGCCTACTACGCCTACACAGCGCTCTTCACCCAGCAGGCCAGACCTACTACGGCCTAACAGCGCCTCTTCACCAGCGGCCCAGACCTACTACGCCTACACAAGCGCTCTTCACCAAGCGGCTGACCTACTACGGCCTCACACAGCGCTCTTCACCAGCGGCCAGACCTAACTACGCTACACAGCGCTCTTCAACCCAGCGGCGTCAGACCTAATAGCGCCTCACAGCGCTCCTTCACCAGCGGCTGGACTACTGACGCTACCACGGCTTCTTACACTCAGCGGCTGTGACTGTGCACAGCTGACCTCAGTTGTTCGGCCTGGCAACACCTGTCAGACGCTCGCGTCACACTGGCCTCTTACACGTGCCGTTTGGAAGGGTCAACACTGTAAAAACGGGATTCCCTACTCGCGTTCACATAACCTGCACCCGCTTTCTACAGGACATGCATTACCCATTCATACAGGACATTACAGCAGACTTTCTCCCGCTAGTATCATTCAAATCCGACGTACGCAAGTTTGCCAGCAGTCAGGGTACTTTTCTGTCATAGCCGATCACCCTGACACGTCGCTGTGTGTTCTTGTGCGAGCGTGTCTGTGTGCCTGTGTGCTGTGTGCCTGTGTGCCTGTGTGCCTGTGTGCCTGTGTTTTGCTGTGTGTGTGTGTGTGTGTGTGTGTGTTGACGTATTCACTGTTTTAACGATAGACTGCCTCCGTAATTGGGTATTGTACCTGTGGAATGCTTATGCGTAATAAACAAAGAATATGACAGCGGGCGGCCGAGGGCTGCTGTGTCCTCCCTGCGGGCGGCAGCAGACACAGCCGGCCGGTGGCTGAACAGCACAGCTCTCCTCTGCGGCACAGCAGGGCAGAGCTGCTGTGTGTCGCTGTGTCACACTCACTCTCCGAAGGCAGCATCACCAGCGCCTGGGTGCCGAAGTAGCTGAACGGGCCGCTCTCAAACGCCAGTTTCTCCTTGCCCATGGTGACGTGCACGCGGCCCTCCAGGATCATGCAGAAAAAGTCCACCGGCTTGTTCTGTAACAGTCAGGAGAGAAAAGGTTGCCCAGCTTGCTCTGAAATGTGTTTACTTGGAATAAAACTGAATCCTAGACTCAAGTTGGTTAAAAAAAATTGTACGCGAAAAATGTAATTTTAGACGTCCCCCCCCGACGCCAATCGGGTTAAAGAGAGTTCATGTTTTACATATAAAGCTGCATTGGAAAATTATGGGTCATAAATGTTGTGGGCCCTTAGCATAAACAGCGGGCCCCCACTTTCTGGTGCGGACCCCCCCCCCCCCCGGAGCTAAATCCTAGTTACGCTACTGATGGTGCGGAACTCTAAAAATGTTATTGTGCGTTTAAAAGTGCGATATAAAAGTGCTTAAGAAATAATTTTGCCCAATCATATATAAAAGTAGCAGCATAACACGCGCCGAGAAACGGCACGATTTGTTTCGTTTTAACCCGCATATAATATGATATGCAGGTAAACTGCACAGCGGAGCGGCGCAAAAACTTCGATATTTATTTCCTCAACAGCTGCATTCTACTGTTGAAAGGCCCAGGGGCCCTTCAGATTGTTTAGGTGCCCCTCCAACCTGTTCAGGAACTCATCTGGGATCCGCAAAAAGACAAAATGGAGTGGGTACTGGGTGATATATATTAAATACAAAGAGGTCTTACTCAACAATACAAATATTTGAATCTGAGTTTTCGCTTGTTACCGAATACCTCATAATCGCTGAGCTTACGAAGGGTGTTTCAATACACCCGAAAGCTCCGATTTTGATCTACTTCTTGTGAAGGAAGTTCCCCCTTTATTTATTCTCTACGTGCTTTGGGCCCTTCCGTTCTGACCAGGAACCTCTCCGACCTTCCAAGAAGTCTCTCTTATGTGTCGCTGGCCCATTCGGCCAGCGAGGTTTTTCCGACCTGGCCAGGGTTAGCACTGACCGCTTTGTAGTTCTGTTTACATGCTCAAAGGCCCCTCAAACCTGCCCAGGGGCCCCTCTAGTCTGGCTAGGAACTCATCCGGCAAGTTCAAGGGCCCTTCCAACCTGCATAGGGACCCTTTTGGTCTAGCCAGGGGCCCCTCTGACTTGCCCAGTTGCCCCTCCGATCTGCCCAGCGACTCTTCTGGCCAGACTACGCTGGCTGCTTTGTCGCCCTGTCGACATGCTCAATGGGGCTCTCTGACCTGCTCTGGGGCCCCTCCGTGCTGACTAGGGGCCAATTCGGCATGTTCAGGGGCCTTTCTTACCCACCCAGAGGCCCTTTTGGTCTGATAAGGGACCCCTCCGATCTGTACATACAGGGGCCACTTAAGCTTTCCAGAGCCCCTCCGTTCTGTCCAGGGACTATCCAGCCTTCTAACGGGCCCTTTTAATCTGGCAAGGGACTGCGCTTGCTGCTTTGTCGCCTTGCTGACTGCTTAGAGGGCCCTACAGCCTGCCCAGGGACCCCTCTGTGCGCTGGCTAGGGTCCCATTCGATGTGTTCAGGGTCCCTCTGACCTGCTCAGGGGCCCTTTCGGTCTGGTCAAGGGCCCCTCTGACCTGCAGAGGGCCCTTTCAACTTTCCAGGGCCCCTCTGTTCTGTCCAGGGGCCCTCCAGCCTGCTAAGGAGCCCTTAAGACCTGGCAAGGGACTGCGCTGGCTGCTTTGTCGCCCTGCTGACATGCTCAGAGGGCCCTACGGCCTGCTCAGGGGCCCTTCTGTGCTGGATAGGGGCACATTCGAATGTGTTCAGGGGGCCCTCTGACCCGATAAGGGGCCCTTTTGGTCTGGCCAGGGGCCCCTCTGATATGCACAAGGCTCTTTCGAACGTCCTAAGGGGCCCTCTAGGTTTTTCAGAGAGGGCCCTGGAGGCACTAAAGGCCCTCTGAAGTGCTCTAAACTCTCAAGATCACGCTCCGCGTGGTTTTCCTACTTTTAAAGAGTCCACGAAACTGCGCTTCGCGCAGTCTCATCGGCCCTTTTCGGCAAGCTGCGCTCACCAAAAAGGGCCCGCCGAACCTCGAAAAGGGCCCTTTGAGGGCTCAGGGGGATCCTAGGATCCCCCCTTGGATCCGCCCCTGGGTCTGATCGTCCGGCTAAGTTACGTGATCAGCCGACACGCCAGGATGCCCTGAGGCGGTGTCTCGGTTCGTCCACATTGGTTCCGCCAGCGCGCGCGGGAGGATACGACCAAATGACCAACGGCCAATTCAATTTCAGAGGAAACACTGTGCAACACAAAACTGATCGGCGACTTCATAACGGCACACAGATTATTTGGAGGATCCGACGAAAAATTACAGCCAGAGCAGAACAATTATAGTTGGAATCTTTCTATATTTAAAATCGATAACCTTATCCTCATAATGCCGAAAAATATTTTAAAAAAAAAAACAAAGTCAAATTAATGAGAGCTTTCGGCTTGCGCCTTCGTCAGCCATAAATGCCATTTTGACGTTTATGGCTGACGAAGGCACAAGCCGAAAGCTCTCATTAATTTGACTTGTTTTTTATATATATTTTTCGGCATTATGAGGATAAGGTTATCGATTATAATTATAGCACAATTACTTACATTTCCCTCAAAACAGTGTTGAAACAATTACAAGATAGTTGTAATCTCCTTAAAGCGGCGTTTGGCTCTCCACGATTGGTCTGGTGTCAACAGTTCTTACGTAAAAACACATAGTTTGTTACCAGAGTTTGTTTGATTTAGTCCGCAATATTTTCAATGGATGGATTGCCGAGGTCAGGTCCCGCGCTAAGCATAGCTTGTTGCTCAAGCCCTGACCCCGACACCCAATTCGTGGCGTCAGGCTGAATTTAGAAGCGAGTGTTCTACACACCCCACATACCTGGGCACGGTTCTGATGAGCTGATGTATCATCTGACTGAGAGCCTGCGCCGCTCAGTGAGCCTGACACCACGTCCTGTATCACTGGGCTGATGCAATGGTGTCGTGTTTGAGATGCGTCAACATGGGGACACGCCCTATTGGTCGCCAGGTTTCTCGCCATTTGACCTTTCACCGAAAAAAAAACACCTTGCACGGTTACATTTGCGACAACCGTTAACTTTATAGCGAGTTGCAAGACCACACATGGCACACCTGTTTTCACCAGAGCATACTATCACGATATCGTGACAAGTAAAACCTGATTTAAGTCACTTCTCCAGAGTGATACAAATGTTCGTCGTTATTCGTTAGGATGACAACAAATTACATACCAACCTCACCGCAGCATTCGCTCCAACACAAAAGCCGATTGAAGGTCATGCTATAAAAAATCCACCACCAGCACCAGCTTCCTGAAGCGCCTGCCTCAGTGTGCTCAGAAGCAGCGCCGAGACAACCGAGAGAGCGAAGAGCGAGAGCGAGAGCGAGAGCGAGGCGAGAGCGAGAGCGAAGAGCGAGACGGAGAGCGAGAGCGAGAGCGGAGCGAGAGCGAGAGCGACGAGCGAGAGCGAGAGCGACGAGCGAGAGCGAGCGAGAGCGAGACGATGAGACGAGGAAAGCGAGAGCGAGATGCGACGAGCTAGGACCGCGAGACGCGAGACTAGTCGGCATGGACTGCGAGAGCAGCGAGAGGCGAGGAGCAGAGCAGCAGCAGGATGGCGAGCCCTATGCCCTTTCTTCTCATCTTCATACATCTCTCTCTCGTGATCTCTCCTTGCTTCTCTCCTACTCTTCACACTCCCTTCTCATCGCTCCTTCTCCGCTACTGCTGCTCTCTCTTGATGCCTACCTCTCTTCTTGCTTCGTTCTCTCATGCTCATCTTCGATACATAAGTCAGTGCAGTTAACGTCTCTCTAAACACACTCTCTCTCTCCACGCTCTCCTCCTCAGCCTCTACGGCTCTCGCTCTCACCGCGCCGCTGGCCTCTCCCTACGCGTCTCACCGCCTCCGCTCTCGCTCGACGCCCCTCCACGCCTCTGAGTCACACGTCGCCACCCTGCCTGCGCGCCCTCTGCCCCGCAGCTCGGCCTCCCTCCGGTTTTTGACATCTTGTAAGACATAATGCCCTAGTGTATTTGATAGCCGCGTAAAGCCGATGTCGTATCTCTCTTATCAAATGTGATGAAAGTAGACTGTTTACATTTGCTATACATTAGCGAAGAGCGAATGAGACGAGGAGAGCAGAACTAGAGTGAGCAAAGAGGAGAGTACAGCTATAGAGCTGTGACAGCGAGTAGAAGGGTTGTGATAGAGATCGATGAGAGAGTGAGATTGAGAGACAGAGTCAAAAGAGAGAGAAGTATCGAGTAGATTGGAGTAGAGAGAGAGAGAGAGAGATAGGATAGAGAACGAGATAGAGAGAGGAAGAAAGAGATGCGAAGATGAGAGAGAGATGCCAGCGAGAGACGAATGACATAACGACCTCGAGAGAGAAGAAACTTAGGAGGAGGAGAGAGTAGAGCAGAGAAGAAAAGCACGGCTGGATGGATCGGGGTGACAGAGAGCTGTCCCCGGTCCCATTCAGCCTGACAGCAGGACCTCTGTCCGCGTCCACAACCCGGTTATCACTTACAATACTGAATAAACCACCGCGCCGTCCCGAACCAACTTGTGCAAAATCGTAGCTACGAGCCGACTTCGCGCCACTGGATCCCCCAGCAATAATGATTTACCAGTATTACGGTAATGTAAGTGCATTTGAATCCATTCACTCGGCTACGTTTCATAGGACTTTCATGATCACGACACCCAGGATCTCCCCCCCCCCCCAGACAGTCAAGTTCTGGCCCCGCCCAAACCTCTCCTGTCCTCACCCGTTCGTAGATGTTGACGCTCTTGGTATCTTTCAGCTTGATATGCCGAACCACGTCGCGATCCAGAAGCTTCTTCAGCACCGACGGGCAGATGAGCTCGTTTTTGAACGGCTCCACTGTAACCGGCGGCCAACAGTCACAGTTAGTGGACGGCAGACATCGTCTACCGACACCACCGGCTCCACACGACAGACGCACGTAACCGGCACAGTCAGATACACAGCCAGGCTCCGTCACACTAATTCGGGCTCCATTACATGAACCCTTACTGACAGTGACAACGGCTGAGATAGCAGCTCACGGCCTGAGATACAGCTTTCCACGCCTGAGATAGCAGCTCACCGGCTCTGAGAAGCAGTCACCGGCCTGGGCAGCAGCTTACCGACCCTGAGTAGCAGCTCACCGGCCTGATGCAAAGCTCAACCGGCCTGAGAATAGCAGCTCAACCGGCCTGAGATAGCAGCTCACCGGCCTGAGATAGCAGCTCACCGGCCTGAGGCAGCAGCTACCGGCCTGAGGCAGCAGCTCACGGCCTGAGTTAGCAGCTCACCGGCCTGAGATAGCGCTCACCGCCTGAGGCAGCAGCTCACCGGCCTGAGGCAGCAGCTCACCGGCCTGAGGCAGCAGCTCACCGGCCTGAGATAGCAGCTCACCGGCCAGAGGCAGCAGCTCACCGGCCTGAGGCAGCAGCAACTCACCGGTCTGAAGGAACTGGAAGGTAGCCAGCGCCAGCTGCGGTGATATGTTGATCTGGTTGTTGGTCGGCTGCGCGAAAGCGATCGGGTCCGGCATACGGCGCTTCTTCCCGCGACGCTTCTTAGTGCGGTTGTCGGCTGCGGCGGAGAGGTCAGAGGTCAGAGGTCAGAGGTCAAGGTGAGCGGTCGGGGCACATGATCAAGGTCGAGCGGTCACGGTTCGGTCAGCGGTCACGGTCACATGTGGGTCAAACCGCCTGGTCTGGATCACATAGCGTTGAGCTGAGAGCTCCCATACAGGGTGTTCTCACATCAGAAGGATCATACCGGGCTGGTCGGACGAAGCACCGGGTTCCGTTAACACAAGCCGTGCTCTCTCTCTCTCTCCGTTAACACAAGCCGTGCTCTGTATCTTGGAAACTAGCGGCGAAGTCAGATACCTCAGCTTCACCCTCTACAAGAAGGACATACTCCTCGGTGTACCAACGCCAGCGAAACATAGCACGGCGCGCTCAATGCCTCAATGCTCCATGTCCGGAGCAGCAGTCCGTCTGCTGCCCAG
>VOPJ01002305.1:0-30186 GCA_014673585.1 Semibalanus balanoides
TGGACAAAACTAAAAGAACACATGTCACATGGGTGCCACATTTGCGGAGTTCCGGAACCTGCCGGCTGCCGTTCGCTCTGAAAAGCTCAAGCTATGGCCTATGAAATGCCAAAATAAAGCAGCAGCCCCTCAACAGCAGCTGTGGCAATCCGCTTGAAATGGGTGCACGTAAGTCGTAAGTAGCTCATCCATTTTGTATCATTACATTAGTCGACGCCCTCTTTATCCATTGCTTGTCCAACAAACATGTAACGATGGAAAATCCGACCAAAGCCCATGCCTGTAAATCTCGACTGAAAATTGTGTGAAATTTGAGACATCTCCCTTTCATCGAGTGCACAGTAGGTGTATATGACACAGGGTCGGATCCAGGAAAAAATCGAGAGGGGGAGGGGCACATCAGACGTCAAAGGAACCTCAAGCTGAAAAGGGCCTGAGCGTTTTTACAGGTCTAAAAGGCTTCCAGTCGGTCTGAGAGTGTATTTTTAGGTGTGGGGAAAGCCCCTTGACAAGCCTAAAAAGACCCCCGTCAGGCCTGATTCCTGGAAGAGTCCCAGATCAGTCTGAGAAGACCCTCGACAGGCCTGAGAGGGCCCTATGCAGCGGGCGTCACCGATAATTTTTGAGTGGGGTCGGCTGAAATAAGGAAAAATAAATGTAACCACATTTTGTTCCGCATGTATTGAGCCTTTGCAGCGTTTGTAATAATCCTAATAGAAATATAATAATCGTTTATTGCGAGCAGCCAAACAAAGGTAATATCTTGGTAGGTTTATAAATACGCACAGATGTAACACAATACCACTAGCACAAACACACTACTGCTCAACATCATAGCATTCCGCACTGCATGACGCACACGACACACACACGACACTAAGAAGAGAGAGAAGAAACCATGATTCTATTAAGCAAACTGTACCTTGTATTCAAACCACATAGGGAACTGAAACGAGTTTGGCGTTGCGAACCAGACCGAGAGGCTAGTCAGATGCTGCTCTCTCCTCCAAGTGTATTTTTCAGTGTAGGGTACGTCTGAATACGTGGTTATTGCATCAGTCGCCGCCAAAACGGCGCGAAATTTATACGGGTTTGCCTAATAAAACCCGGAATTATGGGGCGATGGGCCTGGAGAGGAATGAAAGCTAGAGAAGAGGTATATTAATATAATAATTCAGTTCGATTGACGATGAACAAAGACCGACTCGAAGCGATGGCTTCGCTGAGGCGAGGGTGGCCACCGAGTCCGTGCATTGCGCTACCGCGCAGCAGCGGTGCAAATGTGAATTTAGGTGTCTTCTGGAAAGCGAAAATTGTAATAAAGCAACCAGACCGTGAGTGAGTGCCAGGCCTCAGGTAACACCTTTTCCCTGGTTGAACTACCGGAAAAATGAGATAAAATAATTGCAATAAAAAAGAGTTTGTATAATACAAATTTAGCTAGCTCGGATAAGTTAAGATCCAGATGGCCAGTGGCAGTCATCGGCTACCAATCTAGTAAACCTTCATGAGTGGAATATAATGAGCTATGCAGAAGCACCCTGACCTCAGATACCAGTGCAAGATGGTTTTGAAAGCAACAAGAAAGCAGACACCAAGGACACCTTTAGTCCGAAGACATTAACAGTGGTCCGCAGGTGGAACGGCTCTGTGTCAGTTAGAGTGAGCCTCGACCAAGGGGGAGTATGGCTCTGGGACGGAGCATTGGTGCACGCTGGTCCCGCTAACCAGATAGGCGTCTTATCCCGCAAGGTCCAGCAAGTTAGGTACCGGCTGGAGCAGGCTCGCGGGTGTTCGGATGATCCGCGTCTTTGCTCCGCGTTGCCCTTTTTTCGGTAACTCGAGACGATCTAGTCCAACACATGTGTATTGCAACCGCTTGAATGTTACTGTACGTGCGTCTTTGATGAACGAGCGAATACCCTGGGGGAACCAGCAATTACGAAAGAGGCAAGGATAAGGGTTCCAGTCTGCCTTGGACCAACATAGTAATACATAATTTCACCCCCATTATTACAAATGGTACAGAGCAACATTACGAATACATCGTGAGCATCCCTTAAACCGCGAAACGGCGCGAAATTGTCCAGTTCGAAACTGTGGATAGCTGAATATTCACTGTTGCAATGTCAATTTTTACGATAAATTATTAACTTTCCCGCAAAAAGTGTGTGTGTGAGGGGGGATCGAACCCCGCCTTCTGAGAGTGGGGGGTCTGGACCCCCCTCCCCCACACAAACACCGTCGGCAACGCCCCTGGCCCTATGCCAGTATTATGGGGCCCTTGCAAGACTTGAGAGCGCCCTATGCTGGTTTGGAGGACCACCGGTTGGTCTGAAAGGGTCCTGTGCCGGTGTGAGAGGACCCAAAGGTCGGTAAGAGAGGTCGCTCAATCTCTTTGAGAGTATTATCGGTGGGCATGAGAGCGCCCTTTCTAAGCCTGAGAGGGCCATTGTCATACTTGATTGGCCCGATCGGGCCACCGTCCATTTAAGAGAGCCACTGCCAGGCCTGAGAGGGCTCATATCAGGCCTCTGACTCAGGTGGGCCCAAATAACTCGCCTGGTGTCCGGATATACTGTGTCCTCCTACACCAGTAAGGGCCTCTCAGACCCAAGCTTAGGGCCATGATAGGCCGGGAATGGTCCTCTCAAACAGGCGCAGGCCCCATTCAAGCACCGACAAGGGCATCTCTGACTAATGTCAGGGCCCCACTCAGGACTCAGGGGGCCCTTCTTGAGTCTTATCTCCAGCGCTCTGGTGCCCTTGAGGGCCTCTGAAGTGCTCTAAACTCTAGACCACTCTGCGTGGTCTTCAGACTCTTTGAGAGCCTATGATACTGCGCTTCGCGCAGTCTCGTCGGCCATTTTCGGCGCGCTGCGAAAAGGGCCCTCCTCAGATGTTTCGGGGGAGAGGCACGTGTCCCCTGTGCCCCCTGGATCTGTCCCTGATACCTATGACATGACACGTCTTAATAACTGGTATTGGCAAATATTTTGTTTAAAAAAAAACACAGCCTTACGAGTGGCTACAAGACTGATCAGACGTTTGCGTCCTGTATGCGTACCAAAATAATTGCAGCAAAGGTGCAACGACGGGAAGCAAGTTTCTTACGTGTATGTGGACGCACACGTACATAATAAAATGAGTGAGGAAACTATGTAAATGCATTTAACACAAAGGTAACAATGTAGGAATGAACCGTTTACTCCAATGTGAGCCATACCTATAGTGTATTGCGCGATGAACGTGAGGCGATAAACAATATAGGTACACAGGCTAAGACACTCCCTATTCAGGACTGATAAGCTTACAATCGCGCTATCATTGACGAACGGCTGAGATGATGCGACAGGTGCCCTTCGCCGGGATATTTGAATCACTGCTATAGCTAACTACATGCCTGCGTCAAGCTCCCTTTGCTAAGCCTACAGCCCTACAGTCACGCGGCTTTTGGCACACGGCGTGGGCACTATTCAACGTAACTCACCATTTTATAATGAAGTCTAAGCACTAAAAACTCGACACTTTCAAAGGGCACTATCCCTGTCAAGCCATCCAAAAGCTACGCCGTACGTCTACACTGAGCGGCCATTCTCCGGCGCGGCGCAGCACGTGCGTGCTGGCGCGGCCGTGACTCACCTCCTCCCCGGGCCCACCGACCACCTGCAGACGGTTTCCAGCCATGGTTGTTACGCTGTGGATGGTACACGCTGTCCGTCGTCTGCGAGCGGCACAGGGTCGGGCCGAGATGGCGACACGGACAAGACTGCGGCGCGCGGCGTCCCGCGGGCGTGACACGGACGGTGACGGACGCGCCGGCCGGCCCGCTATTTTCGGCCGGCGGCGCCGCGAGCTGCGACCGTGGCCGGCGAGCTGGTGTGGTGCCCGGTCAGGGTCTGCTAGGTACCGCACTCGGCTGGTTAGCCGACCGGGCAGCAGCGCAGGCAGGACCACCACGGACAGGGGGGTTTAATCAATCAGTTATGTACAGCCAGGCTAGCTAAAAGAAGTATATTACGCATCACTCGGTTCGTTTGCGACTGGCAGACTGCACGGCTCTCAACAAAAAACAGTTTCGCCTTGTCGGGTCTACCCTGGTGTTGTCCAGGGTAGGCACTCTATATATTTACAAATACGTCACATATCACAATATAACAGAGCACCCTGATAAGATCAGCATCGTGGAGCGCCACGCGTCCAGTCCAGCGTCCGTCTGACGCGCGACAGGACGCCGTCCGCAGCGCTCATTTAACACACAGCGCTCCCTGACACACCACTGAGCACCGCTCACTCCCAGTACTTCTTCAGCTTGATTTTGGGGAACACGTTCATGGACTGCAGCTCCTGGAAGAGCAGCTTGCAGGCGTACGGGATGCGGATGGAGGAGACGGCGCCGCTCGACTGGCAGAAGTGGCACCTGGACGAGACAGGCGCGGCAGGTCAGTCACTGTCACATCACTGTCACATCACGGTCACACAGCAGCCGGCTACAGACAATCAGGCCCATCACTGTCACACTGCAGCCGGCTACAGACAATCAGGCCCATTGCCGGCCACGCTGACGAGTCGCTCTGTTTGGAATTGAACAGTCTACGCGCACAGCTAGGTCAGTTCGAACTGCACGTTTGAAATATGAAGATGATGATGATTGGGGTTTAAGGGCGCCGGGGGTGCCTGGTTATGTGGGGCCCATGACGTGCGAAATACTTAACAAAAACAAAAATAACAGCTCAAACAGCATGTGTGAGTACTTAGAAGAAAATAAATAAGACATAATATCCATGAAAAATAACTAATGCAATAATGTATGCACCTTTCCAGTGGTTAACCGGCGATATAATGCATTTTACTATTCCTATCATTTCATTTCGTCCAACGGACACCAGCACACATGTCCCCATCACACGCCATTGCAGCTCAGTTCACGATCTATTGATTCCTATGCCGTACCCTCCCCCCACCACACACACACACAGCCGTCACCACCGGCCCGCTACCCGACACTCACCAGCCAGAGTAGCCCCCCCCCACACACACACACAGCCGTCACCACCGGCCCGCTACCCGACACTCACCAGCCAGAGTAGCCGAGCGAGCCGCACGTGTTGCAGACGTCGACGGCGAAGGCATCGGAGGAGATCATCAGCCGCTCCAGTAGCAGCATGGAGGCACCGTACGCCACCAGACAGTCGCGCTCCATCTCCCCCAGCCGGAGGCCGCCGTCTCGCGAGCGACCCTCTGTTGGCTGGCGGGTCAGCACGGCGCGCGGTCCCCGGGCGCGAGCGTGCATCTTGTCCAGCACCATGTGCTTCAGCTTCTGGTAGTAGATCTGGTACACACACAGCACAGTCAGTGGATCTGGCGCACACACAGCACAGTCAGTGGATCTGGCGCACACACAGCACAGTCAGTGGATCTGACGCACACACAACTGTCAGATCTACTGACTGTTGTGGACCCGGGGTGGTTGGTGTTGGGCCGCTGTGGACCCGGGGTGGTCGGTGTTGGGCCGCTGTGGACCCGGTGTTAGTGTTGGGCCGCTGTGGACCCGGGGTGGTCGGTGTTGGGCCGCTGTGGACCCGGGGTGGTTGGTGTTGAGCCGCTGTGGACCCGGTGTGGTTAGTGTTGGGCCGCTGTGGACCCGGTGTGGTCGGTGTTGAGCCGCTGTGGACCCGGGGTGGTCGGTGTTGAGCCGCTGTGGACCCGGGGTGGTCGGTGTTGAGCCGCTGTGGACCCGGGGTGGTCGGTGTTGGGTCCGCTGTGGACCAGAGGTGGTCGGTGTTGGGCCGCTGTGGACCCGGGGTGGTTGGTGTTGAGCCGCTGTGGACCCGGTGTTAGTGTTGGGCCGCTGTGGGCCCGGGGTGGTCGGTGTTGAGCCGCTGCTCTCTGTCCGGTCACCGTCAGCGGCGAGCCTATCTGTCAACACTGTGTGTATCTGACGGCGCCGCGCCGCCGGCCGTGTCTCCGCTCCCCCCGGCCCCTGCCCGGCCCCTGCCCGGCCCCTGCCCGGCCCCTGCCCGGCCCCTGCCCGGCCCCTGCCCGGCCCGCCTGCCAGCAGCGACAGTTCAGAGCAAGGAGCCCCCTGGCGCGGCAACCCACCGGTCCGAAGTAGATGTAGCCGGTGAGCGTCTCGCCAGTGATGCCAGACGTCATCAACTGTTTGCCCTGGTAGTTGTAGCCGTAGCGCACCAGCGTCTCACTGACGTCCTTCACCTTCGAGCCGCCGAACGCTGCCGGCAGCAGAGAGACACCACACCGCTCAGAGCCCAGCCCGACCCGGCCGGTCGAGCTCCACTGAGGCGCGTCCAGCGGCAGGCACTGAGGCCCACCGATCGGACACAGCCCGGGCTATAGCCGGTCAGGAGCACTGTTCAATTCACCTCTCCTCAGTTATTCAGCCGAGCTTATGTAACACTCGATTTCACAAACAGCGGATAGGACGTATTTACAACGCCTCGAGTGGATCGTAATAATAATAGACAGCGTTGAAGCGGCGAGAATATCGTAGTATTTGGCAGTGATGTCCACACAACGCATTGGAGCTTTTTGGAAGTGTCATCGGATTACGATCTGCCACACTTACCTGTCTCTGCTACATCTAATTCATCATCCACTTCGGTCAGCGCCGAACATAATAACGTAAACTCAAAGAGCCTCAATTAACTGTATTTCTTCATGCAAGACATCAATTATTGTATCGCACTCTATTTTATTTTCAACAAACTAGTTTCCTTAATGTATTCAGATATTTGCAGATATTCAAGTGTTCTCGATTGTTAATGAATGAACGGAGAGCGATTGGACAATGTACAGGTTGTGAGGAGCGGAGTTGTACGCTCACCAGTGCCGTAGTGATGTTTGCCCTCCATCAGTCCTGCCTTGCCAGCCAGCAGCTCCATCAGCTTGCCGACCGTCATGCGGGACGGGTAACCATGCGGGTTCATCACCATGTCGGGGCAGATACCCTGCTCAGAGAACGGCAAGTCCTCCTGGTCCACAATCAGTCCTGCAATGGCGTCATATATTAACCAGCGCTTGAACCGGGTCTCAGCCGAACGCCATTGACGGGGTAGGGGGAGAGAATATTGGCCTCCCCGTTATCTCACGAACCAATGGTCGCAGCGAGATACGCAAGGCGGCATTATAAAGCTCTCAATGAGGCGCATCTAAAGCATACTCGACATTTTCGAATTGAGGTCACATATCAACACAAAGTAACTATACGCAGAAGTTTTTCGAAAGTCATGCGACACATGTTTGATGGGCTATTTTACACGTCGAATTAGATAGTGATAGTCAGTTTACCATCTGAACTCATTTAAGTGAAGTAAGTGTCAAGGTTAGGTCAAGGTTAGGTCACATAAGGTCAAAAGTTGAAATTAATAAATACAATTAAATAGCGTATTTCTAGACCAGTTTTCTCTCAGAAATACATTGCTGGCATTTATTTGTCTTTATCTGGTCAATAGAAGCTAAAAAAAGAAATTTCAAAATATGACATGAGTTACCATACTTGGGAACCATAAGTCAGTCAAAAATAAAGATAATGTTTTGAAATTTGGTAATGGTATTATTCATTTTGTTTCTTTAACATATATTCAAGTTTTTAACATCTTTAAAAACTTTGACTTTAAAATCATTATTCTTCTATTTTATTTTTCACCTTTTGGGGGGGGCGAAAACCCAAATTTTATAAATCCGAGATATCCATTTTGTAGCCAATTCAATTTGTCATCTTTTGACGTTTTGTATTGCATTTTGGTTAAAGGTAGCCTTTGTACGGCCTGTTAAAATTAAGCTGATTTTATCGTCAAACGCGTGCGTAGTGACTAGTGAGTCTGTAGTGACGCCACGTTTTTTTTTTTTTTTTTTTTTTTTTTGTCGACGAAATTGCTTCATTTTTACGCATAAGATGTAAAATTGATGTGGGAGAAGGTATTGAAAGTTTCACCATGATACAGCCATTGTGTTTTAAGCTATCACGAAAACTCGTCAGGGGGCAATATTTGCCCCCGGTCAAGCGCGCTTTTAAGTGAAGTCAGACAGGGGAAGAGTGCTATGAAGAAAGCGCGGATTGCTTAGGAAAGAAGTGATAGGACTTAATAATAAAAAACATTAGTGCAAGCAGAGATCATGTAGCACTATTTTAACTGGAACAAGACAGGCTTCTTCGCTATTGATAAACACATGCTAGTAATGAGATGACAAGTTAGCCCTGAAACCTTGATTCACGAGCACTTCACTCACTCACGAGTTACAGCTAAAACGCACCATACATAGGTCGGTAACATACCGCATTCTCAACATAACAGCTTAAGCCAATCAAAGGCGGAGGCGGATTAGTATACGGCGCCGTCGGCCGTTGGAGAATTCTCCTGGCGCGACGCGTCGCCAGTCCGCCATGGGGGCGGCTGAGAAGCGGGACGCCAGTGAGCCAAAGAATGGGCTGGCTATCGCCGCGGCTGGCGCGGCGCCAAACAGCCGCGGCGAGGTCGCTCCCTGTCGCGGGATGGCGTCCATCATTGTCACGGCGAGCGGCCGACCAGTCCTGACAGCTGATATTGACTCAGTGACGGCGAACATTCCGCAGCGCAGACCGGCGCACGATCGTGTTCACAGCGAGAACAGAGGCAGGCAGCTGTCCGTCACTGGTCACCTGCAGTCCGCCGCGCTGTCTTCACAGTCCAGCTGTGCCCTCCAGACCCACCTGTGACGCCCTTCTGACCCACCTGTGACGCCCTTCTGACTTCTCTGACCCCTCTATGGCGCCCTTCTGACCCTCTGACCCACCTGTGACGCCCTTCTGACTTATCTGACCCAGCTGAGACGCCCTGCTGACCCATCTGTGACGCCCTTCTGACGCCCTTCTGACCCACCTGTGACGTCCTTCTGACCATCTGACCCACCTGTGACGCCCTTCTGACCCACCTTTGAAGCACTTCTGACCATCTGACCCACCTGTGACGCCCTTTTGCCCGTGCCGGCTGCTGAACTTGTCACCCAGCTCGGGTCGCCGCGTCTGCCTGAGCAGCAGCTTGATGAGGAAGGCCTCCTCCGCGTTGGACGAAATCATGACCTTCTCAATGTGTGACGACATCTGTCCTTTGAAGCTGTCGAGCGAAAAGCGTGTCAGCAGCAACACATACCTCAGTGGGGCCAGCGGCCTCACAGTTCTTTGTTTGAAGTACGGACGCCCTATGTGGCAACTTACACACCCTTCGATTGCAACGTTACTCATTAGTCCTTCCATAGTTCACATACAAATATATATTCACAGTGTGCACTTTAAAACAAGAAACATACTTCATACTTAATGCTTCATTCAACATACTTCATCTATGAATACTTTGACAGGTAACACCTTCATCTATTAATACTTTGACAGGTAACACCTTCGTCTATTAATACTTTGACAGGTAACACGAAACGTCAAATCAGAAGCACAACAAGATGGCAATGCAGATTACCTTCCCAAGGTAACGTTTCAACGTAAAAACGTAAGTAAAACGTACGTTCGAACTATCGGCGACCATGACCACTATCACAAACCAAAAGTGGACCCGTTTGGGGCACGTTTTTTTAGGCCTTTTGTTGCACATTTTACGCGTTTTCGGTGCGCTCAGTGGGAATCGAGCCAGCAGACGTGACAGGTTGGATGTTTCAATTATTCAGAGTGAAGTGGCCAATAGGATCTAACGAGAAAAATATGCAGACATTTTGGCACGCGACTCTGGCACAGGCTCTATCCAAACAACTTAAACACGCGTTACATTATTATTTTCACAAACTAAAATACTACAACACAGTGCACATGTGTGCACTCTTGTCATGACTCTTGCTCTCTTGTTATAACTCTTGCATATGAGGATATCTGAATCTGCAAACTAAGAGTGATACGACAATGCCGATGGCCTCGGTGCCGGAATACTCACGTGATGGGCACGTCCCTGTACTCGGGGGCCTGACGGGGGGCGCCGGCCGGGGCGTTCAGAGGGTTCATCGTGATGGTCGGCATGGATTTGTTCACCAGCACCTGCTTGTTCTCCACGATCTGCCGGCAGTGATGGTGTGGGCTCAGATATGACGTCGTGGGCTCAGATATGACGCCGCAGGCTCAGTCTCAGGTGAACGGTACACTCCAATACACAATACACACCATGCACCCTCTCTGCGCTACAAGGAAGCCTTTCGATGGTCACCAACGCACTGTATATCAAATCAGTAAAACGGTCTTTTTTTTCTAGACTCGTTTACTCAAAAACAAAAATTATCATTCCGTATTACGCATTCACGCTTCCAGCAGATGAGGGCCCCGCCCCGCATAAATACCCCCCGCCCCGCCGTACCTCGCCCGGAGCGGTGATGCCGTCGGCGTCCAGCGCACGGTGCTTCCAGATGGGCTCCTTGGTCACAGCGTCCACCAGCGGGCCCTGCACGCGGTCGTGAGTCTGGTTTGCGTAGCTGCGAGTCGTCAGACACGGGGGTCGGTCAGATCAACAGACACACTATGTCAGTCGCCAAACATTTGGAAGTGTAACTAACAGCCGTCCCTGTCCACAAAAAACTGTCGAGCAACGCAACCTGGACACGGCAACAAATCAGACTTGAAGAATACAGCAGCGCAGCACCCCTCACCAGAGCATTCCTTCAGCGAGCGGCACGTTGAGCGGTTCGTCCCTGGTCATTGGTCAGTCCGGTGATTAGTCAGTGTCACTAGCGAGCAGGCCGCGACAGGCTCACCGTTTGAGGATGCACTTGGCGTTCCTGTAGACGAGACAGCGACCGTAGCCGCGGTCCAGAGAGGCCTTGTTCAGGACCAGCGCGTCCTCGATGTCGTACCTAGACAGAGCATACAGAACGTCCGGTCAACAACACATATACGTACGTACGTACGCATATACAACCACACACCAGAGGATCACCCCCAGTCAAATACGCTGATAAAACACGGTACACAGCTGATGCTCACATATGAAGCTGACATTTAATTACCGAGCGGGCGCGAAGCACCCGTGAGGTTTCTCGGCAACTTACAAGACAAATTTGCATCTGACCCGGCCCGACCTGGCCGTACAGACGCTTTTCGGAAGTTTATAACTTTGCAGCCACTGCTCCCATTGAGATCGGTTTTTCACCATTGGATAGGTCCATCGATTTAACTTTGTTTTTGGTATGGTGCGTTCTGATAGGGGTGGTAGCAAAACGTGTGGCAAGCGCAAAAGTGGGGCAGGTCAAATCAACGATTTTAGAGGAAAATCGCGCCTAATGACAGAATCGCTTAATCAAACTGGACAACATTTGGCGTACGCCAAGAGCCAATAATGTCCCATATGTTGCATGCCTAATTTAAACTAAAAGTTTGAGCGCACATGAGCACGTGGAAGAAATCAGGGTGTAGGGTTACACCCCTATGATGTATCTCAGAAACTGCTAGGCCGATTATGGCGAAATTTGGTGTGCTGGTCCCGACTGATATCCTAGCAAAATTCCACGTGATAAATAAAAAGTTGTATGGCACGTGCGGACCCCTTTTACATATCTTCGAAATTACTATTGGACCTATTAAGCTGAAATTTCGCATGTAGCTTAGGGCATCATTATAAGCTGCTTTAGACGTGCCGAGAAATACACCAATATGCACGTACGAACATGCGCCACCGTATTTCAAAGCTCGGAAGTTACTGGACCTAGCGAGGTGAAAACTTGCATACATGCTAAGAAAGGGCTGTTAGGTTTACGCTTGGCGGAACCTTCGAGTTACTATGCACGTGGGTCCCTAGTAGTAGTACCCTAGTATGCACTATACATACAAGGGTATACACCACGGTAAAACGTTGTTCTATAGCCTTGGGTAAAACTATTGAACGTTGTATTCCTCATTGGGACAGTCAATGTTCACGTGTGCTCCCGTACCGTTTCATATGTCAGACCTGTTTTAGCTTTACTAGAACACACCCGCTCGGACATCGCCCAAAAGGGCGTTTTACTGGTATACTAAACAAATAATGGCATGACTGAAAGACAATGAATGATATCAGCACCACCTCCTCCCCACCACTCACCCGCTGTAGCTCATCACGGCCACGATGGCGTTCTGGCCGGCCGGCAGCTGCTCGAAGTTGATCAGCTCGATCGTCCTGGACTTGACCATGGGCTTCTGCGGGTACACCAGGTTGTACATGAGCGTGTCGATCCGGTTCTGCTGGTTCCACGCGATCGTACCTGCCGGCGGAGGAAACCAGTGTCAGACGGGCGACACCGACCCACCAGACGAGCGGCACGGACGCTCGTCACACGAGCCGCACGAACGCTCGTCACACGAGCCGCACGGACACCGTCACAACCCAAACACCGTCCTTTACAGCGCCGTTATCGTCAAACGCGCATCAAACCCGCAAACGGAGAGCAAAGGCAAGCAGCAGCAAAACAAGGTAGTTGTGTAATGCTGTTGTTTTTCAGTGGCCGATATTTCAAACTTTTTAAGTGTTTACAGACAGGTCATGCCTCTGGTGGCCGGTGTGCCTGTAGGCCTGGACCGCCGCCCGCCTGGCTTGTTTGTGGTTAGTTATTACCGGCGCCCGCCTGGCTTGTTTGTGGTTAGTTATTACCGCCGCGGCCAGCCGCCGCTGCCAGTCACTGCTCTCACTGGCCGGCGGCGTCCTGTGTAACAGGCAGAGTGGTGCTCACAGCCCACTGCTCACAGCCCACTGCACACAGCAGGCGGCTTAATGAGCTGTGATAACCGGGCTATATATACCCAGCAACACACATCAAACCGAGCTTAATGAAGCTGTTAAGTCATAAGGATGTTGTTTGGGGATGAAAGCGAACATCTGTGTTGGAGCAGAGCAGTCTGCTGGGCAGCGGAAGGCGCCATGTGGTGCAATGTTGGCCACCAAAAGCGAATTGGGCGCTGACAGTTCCCAGACAGATCGGCCGGCCAAAACTCTGACAATGACAAAAGACGATGCAACGAGGCAATCATTCAAAGCGGCAGAGACTGTCATCACAGCTCAAAAGTCAAGACAACAAAATGACAGAGTGTCTCGCACCCTGTAGTTATGTTGTTGACATGCACGGAATGTAGGGTGGTAGCGAATATGTCAACACTTCTCGCGGCCAAATACTGCGCACCCTGCTCTCCCGACAGCCGCTGACCACCCTCAGAATCAAAATCAGAATCAGATTAAGAACATTTCCAGTAAACTGACTTTTCTGCCCTCCGCCGCCCCTGACACTGTGTGGGTGTAACGGAGACGACTCACCCATGGCCTGTTTGCCCATGGCGCACTGGTAGGTGTTGCGCGGGCTCTGGTTGTGGTGCGGGTACGGGATGAGGCCGGCACACACACCCAGCAGGGTGAACGGCTCCACCTCCAGGTGAGTGGTGACAATGAGGCGAGCGGCGCGCCCGTCGCGCACACCACACAGGCGGCACAACACAGGCGGTCCACAACCAACAGGCGGCCACAGACAGGCGTCACACACATGGGCGAGCACAGACACGCGGCACAGACTAGCGGCACAGACAGGCCGTCACAGGACAGGGAGCACACAGGCAGCATACCCGACAGGGCGTCACAGACAGGCGGCACCACAGGCGGCACACACAGGCGGCACACACAGGCGGCACACACAGGCAGGCACACACAGGCGGCACAGACAGGCGGCACAGACAGGCGGCACAGACAGGCGGCACAGACAGGCGGCACACACAGGCGTCACAGACAGGCGGCACACACACGGCAGGCCACAGCAGGGCGGCACCCTCACGGACGTCACAAGACATGTTTGCGGCACACATCAGCAGCATAGACAATGGCGTCATACACTTCAACAGCTTGGCAACGACACAAGGCGTCCAGACCAGGCGTGTCACTTTAGACAGCGTGACACAGACAGGCGGCACACACAGGCAGCATAGACAGCGTCATCAACAGGCGGCAACCACACAGGCGAGCATAGACTAGGCGCTCATACACAGGCGGCCACACACAGGCGTCAACAGACACGAGCGTCACAGACAGGCGCTCGGAAGACTTAGGCGGCACAAAGGCACAGGCCAGCATAAAGACAGGAGTCCATACACAGGCGGCAACACACCAGGCGTCCACAGACAGGCGTCACAGAACAGGCGGTCACAGACAGGGCGTCAACATGACCAGGACGGCATACACAATTGGCGTTCGACACGTAGCCTGGATGCTGAGCCGGTCAAAATGTGGCATCGACCACGGAACCATTCACTTTCAGGAAGCTCGGTTTTAGCCTGATGTTACACTCTTCAGCTTGTTTATAGAGAAAACATCGTAACGTTTGTATATCACAAGAGTGATAATAACTATAAAAAAGAGTAAACAAACACAAAATAAACGAGCTGTCAATGGCCGGCGAGCCGCGGAGGAAAAACAAGCATCCATCTGAACAGATCCGTTCGAGGCCAACGACGAGCGGCCGTAACACTACGCAGTGTGAAGCAGGGTGCAGGCCGGGACGGGGCACCACACTCACCAGCGTGATGTCCTTCTCGTAGAGGGCGATGTTGCTGTCGTTTCTCCTCGTTGACGTCCAGGTACTCGACCAGGCCGTCGTGCAGGAAGTCCTGGAACGTGCGCAGGCTGCGGGCCAGCTCCTCCATGTGGGCGGCGGTGACGCACGGCCGGCCCCGCTCCACGATAATATACGGTCTGGTGGGCACACAGGTCACAGGTCACAGGTCACAGGTCACAGGTCACAGGTCACAGGTCACAGGGCACAGTCAGTCACAGGCCAGTCAGCTCAGCTGGACGGACAGATCTGGTCCAGACACAAATATTACGACAAATATCCACTATCAAGTCTGAAAGTTGGATGAATATTCAGTATTACAATAAGGTAAGGTTAACCCTATTAGTGGTACAGGGCAGATTCTGCCACCCCTCATGTTTTTATTGGATATCCTCGGAACGGCTGAGAGAAGGCTCATTAAATTTTGGGACTTTTCATAAAACTGATGTTCACATCTGGAGTCAAAATTGTGAGTTCCTGACTTAAACAGAGGCGGTTCCAGGGCCCAGTTTTGGAAGGATTTTTCGGCGACATTTGGCGATAACACTGAATTTCAATCACCTTAGCTTTAAACTTAATTAAATCACCATAAACCTATGCAACTTCTGCAACTTGAGGCAGTTAGGAGGAAGCCGTGAAGATGGCATTATGCGATCTTCACGGCTTCTTCCTGACTACCTCCTGAATACCTTAAAACAAGTCGATAAACATTGACATTTGATAAAGAGAGATGACGACATCGGCTTTACGCGGCGATTCAAATACACTAAGTAAGTTTTGCCGATGTCAAAACAAAACTCAAATTTACTTTCGATTTGACCTCTGTGGGTGTTTTAACTTCTACACCTACTAATTTTCAATGCACTACAACAAAATAGCTATCTCAATTCAAATATAATGTTAACGTGAAACATTTCCAAAAACTGACAGAATGGTTTCGAAATGATTATTGACGAGCTTTCGAACTTATTTGCGGTTTTTGTCTACGTCCTATAGGAGCCGAATTATAGGTGCGTGTGTGGGGGGGGGCGTTGAGGGGTGTCGAAACGCCCCTCTCCGGCACGGCGAAGGTGGCGCCGAGCACCGGCACGGCGCGGGTGAACAGCAGCGCAGTTTCGAGCGGGCCTTGGCAGATCGGCCAGCCCCTGTTCCAGTGTCAGTCAGGGCCCAGGGGTTTCGAAATGCCCGAAGCGTCGCTGCTCATTACAGGCATGTCACAGGTCGCGCGAAACCTGTGCGTGGGAGGTGGCTGGCCGGGCCGGATGGGCAAGCCCCCGCCACAAGGCCGCCCGCTCCGCAGTCAGACGAGCTGCCTGCCAGCGCGCACTGATGAGTCCATCACGCAGGCCCAGACAACAGCCACAGCCACAGACGGCAGACGAGCCTGACTAGGCCACAGACGGCAGACCGGGCGCCGGACACCTACAGATGGCAGACGAGCCTGACACAGCCACAGACTGGCAGACGAGGCCTGACACAGCCAACACGATGGGCAGACGAGCCTGACAGCCACAGACGCAAGACGGGCCTAACACAGCCAAGACGGCAAGACGGGCCGCGACACAGCCACAGACGGCAGACGAGCGCTGACCACAGGAGCCACAGATGGCAGACGGAGCGCCCTGACTTTGGCCACAGACGGCAGACGGGCCTGACTGGCCACAAGACCGGCAGGACGGGACTGACTGGCTTACAGACCGGCAGACGGGCTCGAACAAGCAGCCACATGACGGCAAGACGGGCCGAGACACGCTACAGACGGCAGACGAGCCTGACTGGGCCACACGACGGCAGACACGGGCCCGACCACAAGTGCACAGACGGCAGACGGGCCTGACTGGGCCACAGACGGCAGAATCGAGCCTGACTGGGCCACAGACGTCGCAGACGGGCCCGACTGGGCACAGGCGGCCAGTACGGGCCCCGACTGGGCCAGACGGCCACGACGGGCCGAGCACCTAACAGACGGGCAGACGGGCCGAGACATCCTACAGACGGCAGACGAGCCTGACTGGGCCAACAGACGGCATGAACGGGCCCGACACAGCCCACAGGACGGCAGACGGCCTGACTGGGCCCACAACGGCAGACGACAGCCTGACTGGCGCCACAGACGGCAGACGGGCCCGATGGGCCACACGACGCAGACGAGCCTGACTGGCCAGACGGCTAGACGGGCCCGACACAGCCACAGACGGCAGACGGACTGACTAGGGCCACAGACGGCATAAGACGGGCCCGACACGGCACAGACGCCAGACGGGCCCGCGAGACACCGTACAGACGGCAAGACCGGGCCTGACTGGGCCACACGACGGCAAGATATTCGAGCCCGTGACTGGCCCACAGACGGCAGACGGGCCCGACACAGCCACAGACGGCAGACGGGCCCGAGACACCTACAGATGGCAGACGGGCCCGAGACACCTAAAGACGGCAGACGGGCCTGACTGGGCCACGAGACGGCAGAAAGGGCCTGACACAGTTCAACAGACGGAGACGGGCCCGACACAGCCACAGAACGGCCAGACGGNTTGTTATGAAGCTTGATCTTTTTTTTGTTTTGTTTTTGTGTGTGTGTGTGTGGGGGGGGGGGCAAACAGGCCACTTTAGGCCTTTGGGGGGCATGGCCCTAAATGCCCCCCCCTGGATCCGCCAGTGCCACGGTGGGAGTTTGACGACCTCTTGGTTTGGGGTCATTGACACCAGCTGTTTAATGTTCCGGTGACACGGTGCGTTATCCACCACTTACTCGTGCTCACCAATGATTGCACATAGACATAGGCCCGGGAACGGCGGGGGCAGTGGGGGTGCTTGCCCCCCATCTTTGGGACCGCGGGGGCGGCGCCCCCCAACTTTGGCCTTGCCGATTTTAACGTTCCGTAAAACAAAATCGTATAAGCCATCGAAAGTGTTATTTTTGAAAAAATTATCCAAACATCACACTTCTACTCATGTTTACCCGGATTTTTGCCTTTGTCAGTGAGGTTTTGTATGAGAAACCTGATGCAAAAAGCCTGGGACATCGTTACCGGGGGAAGGGGTCGGTAGTGAACTCCCCAGGATCCCCTTATCCCCCCAGATTAGCATGATTTTGAAGAAAATAGGTTACCTTGAAAATTGTCATGAAATTTATCAATTTTATTATTCATGAAATTTAGTCACCAACTTAGAGTGTCAATTGACAACATAGAGTGTGTCAGTTGACAACAGACAGTGTGTCAGTACAACATATAGTGTGTCAGTACAACAGACAGTGTGTCAGTTGACAACAGACAGTGTGTCAGTTGACAACATACAGTGTGTCAGTACAACAGACAGTGTGTCAGTTGACAACATACAGTGCGTCAGTTGACAACAGACAGTGTGTCAGTACAATATACCAGAGTGTCAGTACAACAGACAGTGTGTCAGTACAACATACAGTGTGTCAGTACAACAGACAGTGTGTCCAGTACAACCAGACAGTGTGTCAGTACAACATACAGTGTGTCAGTACAACAGACAGTGTGTCAGTACAACAGACAGTGTGTCAGTTGACAACAGACAGTGTGTAAGTACACAAGACGGTGTGTCAGTACAAGTGGCGACTAAGGCGGGACGAACGCTCGGCAGTTAGTCGAGTATCACACGGTCAGTGCGGTGCACTCTGCGGTGACACCAGGTCAGCCTGAGAGTATTAACAATACTATCGGAATCCCCGCCAACCTGCGATACACCCATGAGACCCGAAATGCTAACCGCCTCACTGTGCCTAGCATCAGAACCGAAGCTGGGAGTCGCCGACTCTGTTATCGTGGTGTGACTATGCTCAACAAAGCCAAGGTGTGTTAGTGTTGGCGACCCACTCTACTGCAAAAAAATGCGACGCGACATACTGTCACGATAGACTACCGACCATGTCAGGATTGTGTACGAATGGATGGCCTGTATTTTGCAGTGTGTTTGTCATTTATGCTCCAATGTTCGCCGTCTATTGACGCACAACTCTGAAAAGCCACCCAGACTTCAGTCCTGGATGTGTTGTAAACATATCTGATCTATTTATCAGCTATGTGTCCTTTCGAGGCTCAAGCAAGGGGTCGTGGCATGATGACCCCATGGCCCTCCTCTGGGTCCGTCAACGGGATGAGAAATTTACCAATAGCTATACGTAACTTGAGATAACCCGAGGCCAGAAATTCCAAGCAACATAGACCATGGAGAGGCGAACAGCTGTGCCCAAAACGGCGGTGCCGTATGCTGTCGTTTTTCCGCTATTGCCGAAAGCACCCCAGAAAAGGAATATAAAAAACGGTAGGTGCTGTATTCTGTCGTTTTCCACTTTTCCCGAAAAGCACCTCCAGAAAAGAAAGAAGAAAAAATGGCAAAGGGGGGTGATCGATCCCCTTAAACAGCGCCATCGGGGACGGATTATGAAAAGTCCTAGAAGTATGCCTATAGTCTGGTGATAGATCAATGAGCACAAGCGAGTGAGAATTTAGGTCGTCACAAACCAGGCACGTATCCAGGAATTTTTAACAGGGGGGGGGGGGAGACGTCAGTGGTAGAAACCAATTTCGGCTTCTCCGCCAAATGTTTGGTGACCGGGAGAGGGTGTTGTCGGTCGTCAGCAAGAATCTCAATTTATATAAGTGTAAATTGAGGGCCATGCCCTCTTGGCTGCCGTCGCAGCTGTCGCAAGCCATAGTGGACAAACTATGACTCACCGTTCCTGGGTCATGGTTTGCCAGCGGTTCATAGCCTGTGGCGGGCCGACCTATGACCGTGGGCCGACCAACAGTGGTCATGGGCGAGCAGGCTGGTCAGCTCCTACAGCCGTGCCGGCGTGACCCGGCTGATGGAGCGGAGCTGGCTGTGTCGTTCCCCGGCTATTGGAGCGGAGCTGGCTGTGCCGTTCGCCGGCTGATGGAGCGGAGCTGGCTGTGTCGTTCCCCGGCTATTGGAGCGGAGCTGGCTGTGCCGTTCCCGGCCTGTTGGAACGGAGCGGCTGTGCCGTTTCCCCGCCTGTTGGAGCGGACTGGCTGTGCGTTCCCGGTCCTGTTTGGAGCGGAAGCTGGCTGTGCCGTCCCCGGTGTTTGAGCGGGAGCCTGCGCTGTCCGTTCCCCGGCTGTTGAGGCACTCTGGCTGTGCGGGTTCCCGGCTGTTGGAGGCGGAGCTGCTGTGCGTTCGCCGGCTGTTGGAGCGGAACTGGCTGTGGCCGTTCCCCCGGCTGTTTTGGAGCGGAGCTGGCTGTGGTTTCCCGGCCTGTTGGAGCGGGAGCCTGGCTCGTGCGTTCCCCGGCTGTTGGAGCGGAGGCTGGCTGTGCGTTCGCCTCAGCTGATGGACGCGGAGCTCTGGCTTGTGACCGTTCCCCGGAACTGTTTAGGGGAGCTGGCTGTGCGTCCCCGGCTGAATGGAGCGTGAAGCCTGGCCGTGCCGTTCCCGGCTGTTAGGTGCGGAGCTGGCTGGCCGTTCCAGGCTTGTTGGAAGCGGAGCTGGTGTGCCGTTCCCCGGCTGTCGGAGCGGAGCTGGCTGTGCGTTCCCCGCTGTGGAGCGGAGCTGCCTGTGCCGTTCCGGCTGTTGGAGCGGAGCTCGGCTGTGCCGTTCCCGGCTGTCGGAGCGAGCTGGCTGGTGCCCGTTCCCCGCTGTTGGATGCGGAAGACTGGCTGTGCCGTTCCCCGCTGGATGGAAGCAGAGCTGGCTGTGCCGTCCAGGCTGTTGGAGCCGGAGCTGGCCTTGCCGTTTTCCCGGCTGTTTGGAGCGCAGCTGCTGTGCCGTTCCCGGCTGTCCCGGAAAGCGGAGCTGGCTGTGCGTCCCCAGCTGTTGGAAGCGGAAGCTGGCTGTGCCGTTCCGCGGCTGTTGGAGCGGAGCTGGCTGTCCGTTCCCCGGCTTGATGGAGCGGAGCTGGCTGTGCCGTTCCCGGCTGTTGGAGCGGAAGCTGGTGTGCCGTTCCCCGGCCTGTTGGAGCGTGAGCTGCTGTGCCGTTCCCCGCTGTTGAGGCGGAGCTGGCTGTGCCGTTCCTGGCTGATGGAGCGGAGCTGCTGTGCCGTTCCCCGGCTGTTGCGAGGCGGAGCTGGCTGGTCGTTCCCCGGCTGTTGGACGCGGAGCTGGCTGTGCCGTTCCGCGGCTGTTGGAGCGGAGCTGGTCCTGCTGCGTTCCCCGGCTGTTGGATGCGGAAGCTGGCTGTGCCGTCCCCGGCTGATGGAGCGGAGCTGGCTGTGCCGTTCCCCGGCTGTTGGAGCGGAGCTGGCTGTGCCGTTCCCGGCTGTTGGAGCGGAGCTGGCTGTGCCGTTCCCCGGCTGTTGGAGCGGAGCTGGCTGTGCCGTTCCCCGGCTGTTGGAGCGGAGCTGGCTGTGCCGTTCCCGGCTGGTTGGAGCGGAGCCTGGCTGTGCCGTTCTCCCGGCTGTTGGATGCGGAGCTGGCTGTGAGTTCCCGGCTGTTGGAGCGGAAGCTGGCTGTGCCGTTCCCCGCTGTTGGGCGGAGCTGACTGGTGCCGTTTCCCCGCGTTGTTGGAGGGAGACTGGCTGTGTCGTATCCCGGCTTGTTGGAGCAGGAGCTGGGCCTGTAGCGTCCCCGGCTCGGGTTGGGAGCCGGAGCTGAATGTGCGCCGAGTTCCCCGGCTGTATGGAGCGGAGCTGGCTTGTGCGTTCCCCGGCTGTTGGAGCGGAGCTGGCTGTGCCGTCCCCGGCTGTCATGGAGCGGAGCTGGCTGTAGCCGTTCCCCGGCTGATGGAGCGGAGCTGCTGTGTCCGTTCCCCGCTGTTGCAGCGGAGCTGGCTGATAGCCGTTCCCCGGCTGTTGAGCGGAGCTGGCTTGGTTGCCCGTTCCCCCGGTGTTGGAGCGGAGCTCGGCTGTGCGTCGTACGGCTGTTGGAGCGGAGTGGCTGTGCCGTCCTCCGGCTGATTTGGAGCGGTAGCTGCTGTGCCGTTCCCCGGGTTGTTGGACGGAGCTGGCCGATGCCGTTCGGCTGTTGGAGCGGCAGCTGGCTGTGCCGTTCCCGGCGATTGGAGCGAGGAGAGCTGGCTGTGCCGTTCCCTGGCTGATGGAGCGGGCTTGGCTGTGCGAGTTCCCTCGGCGTTGGAAGCGGAGCTGGCTTATCCACGTTCCTCCGGCTAGTTGGACGCGGGAGCTGGCTGTGCGTCCGCCGGCTGTTGGAGTGGAAGCTGGCTGTGCCGTTCTCCGGCTGTTGGAGGCGGAGCTGTGCTGTGGCTCCCGGCTGATGGAGCGCAGCTGGCTGTGCCGTTCCCCGGCTGTTGGAGCGCAGCTGGCTGTGCCGTTCCCCGGCTGTTGTAGCGCAGCTGGCTGTGCCGTTCCCCGGCTGTTGGAGCGGAGCTGGCTGTGCCGTTCCCCGGTTGTTGGAGCGGAGCTGGCTGTGCCGTTCCCCGCTGTTGAGCGGAGCTGGCTGTGGTCGTTCCCCGTGCTGTTGGAGCGGAGCTTGGCGGCGTTCTCCCGGCTGTTTGGATGCGGAGCTGGCCTGTGCCCGTTCCCGCTGTGGAGCGGAGCTGAACTGTGCCGTTCCCCGGCTGTTTGACGAGCTGGCTGTGTCGTTCCTCCGGCTGTTGGAGCGGAGCCTGGCTTGTGGCGTCCCCGCGCTGTTGAGCGGAGCGGCTGTGCCCGTTTCCCCGGCTGTTGGAGCGGAGCTGGCTGTGCCCGTCCCGGCCTGTTGGTAGCGGAGCTGGCTGTGCCCGTTCCCCGGCTGATGTGGAGCGAGCTGGTGTTCCGTCCCCGGCCTGATGGAGCGGAAGCTGGCTGTGTCGTTTCCCCGCTGTTGGAGCGGGAGCTGGGTGTGCCGTTCCTCGGCTGTTTGGAGCGGAGCTGCTGGTCCTTCCCCGGCTGTTGGAGCGGGCTGCTTGTGCCGTTCCCTAGGCTTGTTTGGGAGCGGGAGCTGGGCTGGTGCCCGTTCCCCGGCTTGTTGGAGCGGACTGCTGTGCCGTTCCCGGCTGTGGAGCGGAGCTGGCCTGTGCGTTCCCGGCTGTTGGAGCGCAGCTTGCTGTGCCCGTTCCCCGGCTGTTGGACGCGGAGCTGGCTGTGTCGTCCCCGCTGTTGGAGCGAAGGCTGCTGTTGCCGTTCCCCGGCTGTTGTGAGCGGAGCTGGCTGTGCGTTCCCCAGCTGTTAGAGCGGAGCTGGCTGTGCCGTTCCCGGCTGTTGGGCGCAGCTGGCTTGCCGTTCCCCGGCTGTTGGAGCGGAGCTGCTTGTGTTCGTTCCCCGGCTGTTGGAGCGGACTGGCTGTAGCCGTTCCCCGGCTGTTGGACGCGGAGCTGGCTTGTGCCGTTCCCCGCTGTTGAGCGGAGCTGGCCGTGCCGTTCCCGGCATCGTTGGAGCGCAGCTGGCGTGCGTTTCCCTGCGCTGTTTGGAGCGGAGCTGGCTTGTGCCGTTCCCGGCTTGTTGGATGCTGGAGCTGGCCTGTGCCGCTGCCCTCGGCTGTTGGATGCGGCAGCTGCGCTGTGTCCGTGCCCCGGCTTGTTGGAGCGGGAGCTGGCCTGTGCTCGTTCCCGGTGTTGAGCGCGGAGCTGTCCTGGCCGTTTCCCTGGTATTGGAAGCGGGAGCTGCTGTGCCGGTTCCCGGCTGTTTGGAGCGGAGCTGGCTGTGCGTTCGCGCGGCGAAATTGGAAGGCGTGGAGCTGCGTCTGTGCGTTCAACCGTTTGGGATGCGGAGCTGTCTGTGCGTTCCCCCGCTGTTGGGTCATGCGAGCTGGTCTTGTGCCGTTCCCGGCTTGTTTGGAGTTCGGGCTGGCTTGTGCCGTTCGCCCGGCTGCTATGGAGCGGAGCCTGGCTGTGCCGTATTTCCGGTTGTTGGAGCGAAGCTGGGCTAGTGCCGTTCCCGGGCAGTTGCGATGCGGAGCTTTGCGCTGTGCCGTCGCCGGCTGTTTTTGAACGGAGCGGCTGTGCCGTCCCCGGCTGTTGGAGCGGAAGCTGGCTTGTGCCGTCCCCGGTGTTGAAGCGGAGCCCGCTGTGCCGTTCCCCGCGTTGGAGCGGTAGCTGGCTGTGCGTTCCCGGCTGTTGGAGCGAAGCGGCTGTTGCCGTTCCCGCGGCTGTTGGACGCGGAGCTGGCTGTTCGTTCCCGGCTGTTGGAGCGGAGCTGGCCTGTGCCGTTCCCGGCTGTTGGAGGGAGCTTGGCTGGTTTCGTTCCCCCGGCTGTTGGATGCGCAGCCTGCTTGTGCCGTTCCCCGCTTGTTGAGCGCACGCTGGCTGTGCGTCCCCGGCTGCTTGGAGCGCAAAGCTGGCTTCGTTTTCCCGGCTGTTTGGAGCGGAGCTGCGGATGTGCCGCTTCCCCGGTTGTTGGGAGCGGAGCTGGCCGTGCCCGTTCCCCGGCTGTTGGAGCGGAGCTGCTGTGTCGTTCCCCGGGCTTTGGAGCGGAAAGCGTTGGCTGTCCGTTCCCCGGCGCTTGGAGCGGAGCTTGGCTGTGTCGTTCCCTGCTGTTGGAGCGGAGCTGGCTGCTGGTCGTTCCCGCTGTTGGAAGCGGAGCTGGCTGTGCCGGTTCCTGGCTTGTTGGAGCGGAGCTGGTGTGCCGTTCCCGGCTGTTGGAAGCGAGCTGGTGTGCCGTTTCCCGCTCGATGGAGCCGGGCTGCCGTGCCCGTTCCCCCGGTCCTGATGGAGCGGAGCTGGCTGTGTCGTTCCCCGGGTGTCTGGAGCGGAGCTGGCTGGTCCGTTCCCTGGCTGTTGAGGGAGCTTGGCCGTGTCCGTGGATGCCGTGTCTATATCGTGTCAAATTCCCTGGCTTTGCTCTTTATACAGGGCCGTGCCGGGTGGTCCGCGCGGGGACTCGCCGCTCGCTCGCCGCCCGCTGAAGGGTGTCTGCACACATTCACTTGGCTGCCTGATCTCCCATTGGTGTGCATACATGAGACAGTGAGACACCGCTAGAGGCGCGCTCCGGCCGCTATTGCAGTCAGCTACATGTATCATTGTTTACCAAAAGTAAGTACTATGCTCAGACGTGTTTTCTGGTCTCACCACTCCGTTGGTAAAGCTGAGCTAAACATCATCGATTCGCTTACCCACTGCATCGGTACTGCGTCCTATTGCAGGCGCCTGCCACCCTCTCTGCAATCTGACAGCCGGTTCCGGTAACGTGCATCGCCACCGCAACGGCGTCAGTGGCGATACCTACCCTGCCCTCTGCAGAAATAACGCAGCAAGACGGTCACCCAATATAGGTCGGGCAGGCCCGAGGCCGTTCCTGCACCAGAACTTTTTTCATCCTCAAATTGGGATTTAAACTGGGATTCAGCATTTGTCAGTTTCTGAGGCCTAACATTGTGTCAAGGGTTTAACCCTATTACTGTCGGGGGTGTGGCCGAATCGGCCCCCCTTGAGGTTTTTCGCGTACAGTTCATTCATAACTCAACCCAGGATATTCAAACTTGCTGACTTTTCCTAACATTTCATTGCGCATCGAATGGTGTACTTTTTCCCAAATTAAATCATTGGGAGGGGGTCCAAGACAGTTTTTAGGGGCGTGTTCGGCCGTTTTTGAAAACAAAATCTGTGCATGGTTAGCACTCGTGGAGAGTTGTGTTGTTGAAGTGATAGTGTTAGGAAAACACACATCGGTGGAGGAACTGATTCGGTCTTTCAGAGCCAATCTTGAAATTTCACAATTTTAAATTTTGAAAACCGAAATATCTGTTTTTTTACAAAATAATACAAGTTTTTTATTTTCATGAGGATTAAAAAATGGAATAAATGTAGGGGAAAACATGCCAATTGAAATGTTTAAAAAGTTTCAGAGTGATATCTTAATATTTGATGACCTGATGACAGGTCAAATGCTAACCTTCCAATATAAATATATGGTAAAAAATGAAAAACAATGATTTAACACATTGTGTCCATCCAATTATTTCAGTATCATGTCGTCTTAGGCTCTTCTTGATGAACAGGATACAGTTTTTGGTCAGTGACCTTTTGAAAGGTCATTCAAGTTCACGAACACTATTTTATCAATAACTCGTTACAAGAACACTATAAAGACTCGCAAATGGTCTCAAAATGTTTGTCTCATCAATACGCATCTTTTGATATGCAGTTTGACAGATTATGTCACCTTGACCTTGACCTTGACCCGGGGTCAAATTTTCGATTTGACAAAATTGGTATGATTCAAAGCGCAATGACTAGAGAAACACGATGGTATCAAAATAAGGTCTCTATATGTTTTAGATAAAAAGTTATCAACGAACAAACTTCTGCTGAAAAACAGTTCTTAAACATTTCTTGACCTCTACAGCCCAAACCATTGACCTGAGGTCATTTCTGATGCTATAACAGCGAAAGACAATTAAAACTACTTCACAGTGCTTTTTTCGGATTCCTCCTAACTTAAATAGTTTCCGAGATAATGGCAAGGTTTCTTGAAAATAACATGTTTTGACAAATATGACTTTTGATGACGTCATTTGACCTTGAAGATAGTGACCCAACGTCACCAAAACTTGACAATATAGAGTTCATTGTCGACCCTAACCACATACCAAGTTTCATGTTTCTAGCTCTTATGGCTGTCAAGATCTGAAGGGGGGCTGAATAGCCCCCCCCCGACAGATTCGTATACTTTTAATCCCTCCAGGAATAGGGTTAATGCGTAAGGCGCTGGGACAATTAGCTGAAGTCAAATTGGTTCATATTATCATATGATTCTTGGTTAACATTTTCGCAATTTGTGAAGCACATGAAACACAGCACCAAGTAGTGCCTCTCAAATGCCTGAAAGGACCATGACATTTCAAACCCACAAATCGTGAGTTCGTGCGTTCGAAACAGGCAGCTGGGAGGGCGACCATACCATTCTGGAAAATGGCACAGACCATGGGCTTGTCGTTCTGAAAAGTGGCAGCTCTAGAGGCCGGCGGCCCTACAGCTCTGGGATATGGTGTGCCGGCCACCGCTCGTGTCTGTATGTATGGATTATGACGCGAGTTTCAAGGTCGCCGGCGTGCCAGGCGCGGCTCCGGGGTGTGTGTACTAGTGTGTAACGGGTGGGTGGGTCCCGGGTCTCACCTGCTCCGTAGCGGCACTATTTGCCAACACTCTTCAAGGATAAGCGCTCTTCCCGCAACAGACCGTTGCGAGAAGAGCGCTTATCCTTACCCTCTAACCAAGAACTCCGCGTCGCAACTTTCTGAGAATTGGGGGAAACAGAGGAATTCTTGGTCAATTCTTTCCATGCAACGCCCATAGGCGTAACGTTGAAATACAATTTCACCCAATGTTGGGGGAACGCGTCCCGTTTCCCCTGCTTCCGACGCCCATCATGCCTATAACCACTGCAATCAGAATAAGCCGGCACTTCTCATCGACTTGACGATATGCTGTATGATCCCGCCTGTCTACGCCCATGCTCCGTTCCGTCCGATGTTAGGCAGCGTCCGAACGGCCATTGGATCAGCCTGTTGAGAGGTCTGCCGGCGCCGACCTGGCGGCACGCCCAGCCGCCCCCTTCACCCCCTCCCCAACCCACCGCCGTTAACCCTTCGATCCTCAGGGCTCGGTGAGTCAGGGCCCTCGTTGCCAGTGCGGCCCCGGCCAGCCGTTATCGATAGAATTCCGAGAGTCTTACCCACCCACTGTAGGCCAGCGTATCACGCTCAGAGAGATGCGATAACGCCGCACCCAGACATGGTTATTCAGCTGAGTCAACGTACCATGCAGACAAAGCGGCTCGAAACACCGGTGTGCTGGACTGGCAGCCTAATCAAAGCACGTGGGGCGGCCGACGGGACTGACGGCGCCGTCTATCAGAGGCACGGTGACACGCTGGGCGGCCGGGTCAGTGGCCCACACCCTCCCTCAGACCTGCCGCCTCTGCTGGCCGCCGAGTGACGTCACTGCTCAGTACTCTCACCTGGGGCTGCGGAGACCAGTTGGCACAGCCGGGGTCCACGGGCCCGGAACGGTAATCCTCCCTAAGGGCGGCGCGGCGGAGTACACGGAACCACACGGTGCGCTGCTCTACACAACACTACCGCCGCCGCCGCCGCCGAACGCCACCGCCGCCGCCGCCCGTGACGTCACAGCGCTCTCGGGGCGGCCCGCGTCTACGTCACGGTCTCGGCGCGGCGGCCCGTGCTGGGAGATATTTCCGCGGCAGTGCCAAGGCCGTATGGTAGTGCGATGACCGCGGGCACCACGCGTGCGCCGAGTAGGGGCAGCGGAACGTGCGATCCAAGGAGGGGCCGCGGGACGGGGTGTGATCCCGTGAGGGTGGCCGAGGGAGGTTTGTGTTAATTTCGTGGAGGGGTTTGTAAACGTTGTTGATTTTTTTTTTTTCTTTCTTTTTTTTTTTTTTTGTTTTTTTTTTTCTTTTATTCATATTGTTTTTTGTTTTTTGTTTTATTTTTTTTTTTATTTTTGTCTTTTTTTTGTTTTTTTTTTTGTGTTTTTTGTTTTTTTTTTTTTTTTGTTTTTTTTTTTTTTTTTTCTTTGTTTGATTTTTTGTTTGTTGTTGTTTTTTTTTTTTTTTTTTTTTTTTTTTTTTTTTTTTTTTTTTTTTTTTTTTTTTGTTTGTTTTTGTTTTTTGTTGTTTTTTTGTTTTGAGGGGCCGAGGGACGTGTGACCCGGCCTTGTCAGTTTCGCGCTCCGAAGACCCTTCTCTACTACAGCGTAAAGATAGAAGCAAAACAAAAATTGAATTGTATTCTTCTCTGATCGAATCCTTTGGTCGCTTATAAATTAATAAAGTGGTTGACTGTGTTACGCAAGGACATCACTACCGAGGGCCTTGGTGGCCGGGCCGCAAATTTCCGAACTCTGAATCTGTACGGGCCCCTCTTGGGATTTGTTCTCATAGTCTTGAGCATAGATAACAGTAGACCTAGATTTGACACGAAAATCAGGCCACTGCAGTATGGGGCCGAAAATGCATTGCTGTAATGCTAATGAAAGTTTTGCCGACGTAAATTATGCCGACCGAAATTGGCGTAACAGTGTTTTAATAAAGCTGTTACTTTAACCGTTGATGTTCATAAATATGAATAATGTATTGATAGGGTATTGGTCAGAATTGATTGCGCTTTTCAACTATAATAACATTTCTAGTGTCTCACACTCTCTGATGTTGACAGTATATCGGTGCAATCATAGAAGGATCTTCTAAGATAGTCAGTGTTTTTATCATAGCCCACATACCGTCCCGCTAAGAGCCTGCTAGACGTCATAGCCATCAACCGTCCCGAATTGATATCACGAGCAGGGGTGACCCGCTGTCATTACGGCGGGCCCCACGACTTTACACGCCTCGTTCTGCGTCACGGTAATCAGGCAGTGCCCACGGGAGGGGCCCATGTAATGCGTCGCTCTCTTAGTAAGGTCGAACCCGCGGCTTTCTGCCTTGCCCTGCGGCAAGCAGACTGGACATCTGTCTGGTTCTACTACGGACCAAACCAGAAGTGGAGCGAATTCCAGCGCATTTTTGTAGCCATGCTAGACAAGGTCGCTCCCCTCAGGCGCACTCGAGTGCGACCGATACAGCCCCACCTTGTCGGTTGACACAGCCTGCTCCTGCAGCGGTGCCGCCGTGCCGACTGACCGCAATGACCGCGATCTCTATAACAGATAACAACAGTTCGAAGCCCTATCCGCAACGAATCTCGAGCACCTATCAGCGTGAGAATAGACCAAGGGTAACCGCAGCCGATTGTGGCATGTTTCCGACCAGTTCTTGGGCGTAAGCGAAGGCGCGTCAGATCCACCGAACGCCCTCACCTGACGAACTGTAACACTATTCGTGAACAGTAGGTATGCCAAGCCGCCAGGACCGCCGCCACTGTACGCGTCCACACCAGACTGCCGCGCGTGTACCCACGGTGTTCCAGGTGCAGCCTGCGGCGCGGATAACAGGATTTGTCGGGTCAGAGGGGGGGGGCGCCAATACAAAAAGTTGCGCCCTCCGGGCGCACCCTACGGGCGCGCCATAGAAAAGACCCGGTTCAGGGGTGGGCGCGCCCAAGCGCCCCCCTGGATCCGCCCCTGGCCTGTAGACCTGGGAACCCTTCAAGCTACCATTATGTCTATGAAACCATCCGCTTCCACTGGCAGGGACGGTATTAGTGTGGCCATGTTTGATACATTTTTCGATGGTTTTGGTGATGCTCTGCTTGACGTCGTGAATTCCAGCCTACACAAAGCAGAGGTACCACTATCCTGGAAACACGCCAAGTCATTCCTATTCCAAAAGGCAAGGCTTCAGCTAACCCGGCCAACATTCGACCCATCTCAAGTTTACCCGCCATCATGAAAGTCGTAGCAAAAATTGTACATTGGCAGCTCTTCGAATACTTGGAAACCAACCATCTCATCATGCATCGCATCATGGCTACCACAGATCCCACTCAACCGAGACTGCCCTCACTGTGATCACTGATAGAGCCTTTCAGGCTATGGACAGCGGCGAAATTTGTATCCTGGTACTTCTATTGCCCTGCCTGGTACTATTGGACCGGTCCAAGGGGTTCGACGTTGTCCCCCATGACCTGCTTTTGGAGAAGCTGGCCACGTATGGAATCCATCGGGGGTGGTTTGCAAGTTATCTGTCCGAACATAGGCAGCACGTAGTCATTGGCGGACCTGACGGCACTGCCATCACATCAGCTGACAAACCCAACACCATTGGAGTCTACCAAGGCGGGTCATTAAGCTGTTTATTATACATGCTGTTT